>OY744605.1:59407314-59684814 GCA_963556255.1 Allolobophora icterica
AAATAGTAGAAACTAGGCCTATTAATTGTGGCCAGAACTTCTCATGTATAAACTGCCTGGTAATCAAGCTGTCAATGTGGTGTATAAATAAGTGAGTAAGTAAGTTATCTTTATTAATGTGGGTCAAATGCCCACATTTCACTAACAGCAGTGCATACCAAACAGAAGTAATTAGAAGTACAATGACAGTGAAAGGAGCAGTCAAATGGGGTGTGCGTTAGCCCACAGTGGTTATCGTGTGCTGGACTGTCAACCGAGAGGCCAGGAGTCATCTCCTGGCCAATGGTAATCGTAATTGTAATTGTAACTTCTATCGCGCCGGTGTCTAATGCACCAGACATCAACCGATGGGGAGCACCAGAACAAGTCGATGGCAGACATTTGTTTGGAGAGTTTGATTCCACTTGCGCTCACCCAGCTAGATAACGAGTATACTGACCGTACAAAGGGACGAGGGAGAGAACGAGGGACAGGAAGGGTCATTTGTCCTCATATGCCGAGGATTAGAAAAATCATCATCAACATGATATCATTTAATGATCCCGATTCAAGAATGATACATATTACATGAATAGTAGAACTGTCTGGGATACAAAAGACGTACCCAAAGGAACAGAGGTCCCTCTTAACTAGGGTCACCTATTAACTCTAAACAATGGGATGACACATTGACATAGCTGTAGAACGAATAGCCCTTAAGATTAGTACAAAAATCAATTACAATCAAAAATGAAGTGTAACACTTGATATCCGTGACTACCTCTCAGCTCTTGGAAATGTTCTTTTATTTCTTCAAATGATGCAATATTACAGTTTAGGCAGATATTTTGTCCTAGAAGTCGGTATGTGAAGACTTGTAGAAGACTTGTACAAGCTTTTTGGACGCAATTCATGCAAAAATAATTTAGGCGTATACATGAAATATGATATTATCATTGCCATGGCCATCGTTTCTAGCTTATTGTCACTGTTGTATTGTAACATGTCGCTATTGTTTTCTTAGTTAATTGGTACTTGCACATTTGTATGAGTGTATGTGTAGTTTTTATTCGATTAATATTTAATGCAACTTGTATAATTATGCCAGCTAATATGTCAGAATATAGACCTTCATCAGTAGGCCTACTTAATGTTATCAATGTCCTCGACCCGGTAACTGTGCAAGGTCGTGACCTGTCCTAGAAATCATAGAATTCAGGGATCTCTAAATGATTTATGTAACACATTATTTATACAGCGTTTCTATTTAGTATGACCAGGCTACCTATTGTTATACACGTGTTGCTATAGTGCGCTTTGTATCGTGGTCATAGCGGTCTTTTGGATTGTACAATGACGAGGTATCCATTTAACCGATAGCAATGGATCCACCGAGACCTGTAAATAATCGACAGTGAATCGAGGCTATGCGTTCTCCGTAGAAATATGCATTCGTATACATCTAGGCCTATAATGACAAAAGAACTTGTCAGATAGTCAAGCATAATGATTGTCAATAGCAGGCATTCGGTGTGTGTATGCCTAGGGTGAGATCGTGCTGCAACGTAACATGTAGGGTTGTCCGAATTCGCCACTCCTTTGACCTTTCACTAAATTAAATCTATGAAAGATCTCACATAGGTCCAACCGAAAGGGTGGATGGGTCAAACGTACTCCCGTGGATTTCGCTACTTGCAGAGTGTAAGCGAGAAGCACCCGAAATGTGTGGCCATATATTTTTAGTGTTTGCAGCCTGCAACAGTTCTGCGGCACTGCCGTCAGCGGTGGCGGTTTTGTAGCCAGCAACGCGCGTAAAGCACTGCCAAAGAAATGTCATAATCAGCCAGAAAGGCCTCGACCCTAACCTTAGACCTAAACCAGAAACCCAGTCAACTGTTTTTTCTCTATTCTATATAGGCTAGTATAGGCGGGAGGAAATATCGATCATTTTATCTAACGAAATCCGCCTTAGCATCTTCTCTGCCCCTTCTCTCTGGCAACGGGACTTAAGCTTCCATTGATGATTCTCTAGACATCCTTTCTGACTCGATGTAGCGCTCGTGAATAAGCCGGTGCCCTGCAGCGCTTGGCTTTGAAGTGGCGTTTTAGAAATTACGATTACGATCTAGAAACATGAAACTGGGCCAAGAGTTTAATGTGCCACTTATTCCTGAAGAATAAGGAGAAACAGAACCATTCGTAATTGTAATCTCGAGATTTCTACAGCGCCCAGATAATTCTTTAAGCTTACTCAGAAGGACAGCCATGGGCATGAAGCATTAGCCAAGTTATATTTTCCTTAGCCTCGGCAGATCGATGAAGGCGGGTTTCAGTCCCATCCCTTGCCTCTGATCTTGCTGCCGACAGTTCGCGGTCAAATGTACCCGTTTTTATAGCTCAGTTCGCTAGGGCGCTATAGGTGGAAGAGAAATTCTTTTACCCTGATGGGATTTCTAGCTCCAACCTCTCGACTGACAGTTCACTACATTATTAGCTAGTCCTAGGTAGCCTAGGCTATGTCTCTTGTTGTTGTTATTGTTGTTGTTGTTGTTGATGTTGTTGATAGCATATATTTAGACCTAATGACCTCCGTCAGACGCTATGGCGCACATAATTCAATCTATATAAAGAAGACGATTGTCATAGGTTGCAGTTGGTTGTGTCAGATTTCAACGATTGCGTCGTCACCTTGCGAATCTTTTCTTTTCGTTGTTTTCAATCCGTGGTCGTTGGGCGGCGCTAGGCTAGATACCACCTGTTGTGTTCACAGCCTCGAATAGAGCCAGTGTGATCACAAAGGTGGTTCTAACCTTTAGACACCCGATCTGTCCAGGCGAAATCAAGCCAATTCAGCGCCTGCAAGAAAATTATTTCACGGAATAATTAGCCAAGATCAACTAATCAACCACTGAGTCAACCAATCATTCAATCAATCATTCATTCATAATCATGCCAATTTTTCAAATAAGGTAAGATCCTCAAAGGTGTAGTAGGCTTCTGTAAGGTTAGATGAGGTCAGCTCAGTGTTACGATATTGACGTGGTATGATATGAGATGGTATGGTATGATATGGTAGGCCCCTATGGTATGATATTTTTATGGTATGCATATGGCTTGGTATGGCACAAATTAATGCGTTTAATCAGCTACAGCTAGGAATGTCGTTAGCAAGATTTAACACACTTAAATGACGAGCGTGCACACTAACAGTGACTTGGAAGCCAGTGCAGCTCGCCGTTGAAGTGTTAAAGCTTCAAAATATTTGCGAGGTATTTAATTGTTACTTAGCATTCAAGATTTCAGTAATTCACTACCGGTTGAATTCTTATTAATTACAACCGATTTTACAAGTAGGCCTATGCATTCATTCAGAATTAGTCTACTGAGTCGTAATCATGACGCTGAAGGAGTCTTCGACTAACGCCCAGACACAATTGACGACCTCAGCCAACAACCAAAGAATTCGGTATATGGCCCACACCTATTCTGGCGCCGAAGTTACTTGCTGTCTTTCTGCTAGCTCGTAACTTTTAAATTTAAGTTGTGGTTTGTTTATTATATTTTTAATACTTTTTTTACCTAACCTTTCAAGGAAGTCGTCGTTTTCACAGGACATTATTAAGTCACTAAGATTCGAACCTTGGATGCCATTGTCAAAGGCAAACACATTATCAGTCTGCCACTGTATTGCCAGATAGGAGAATTAAATCTCTTCTGGAGACTTTTCTCTCAGACCGACCTCAACTGTAGTGCTATCTACCCATTGTGCACCAACCTTTTATGTTTATGCCTACGCCGAAACTGTAGAAGCTATTGCTTGAAAACACCCCGAACGAACTTGATTTGCTCTTCAGGAGACTTGCAAAATACCTTCAACGTCTACTCCATTGATGCGACTTATAATGACTGGTAATCCAGCTTTCCAGCAAAAGTATCCGCTCACTTGAAGTAACTCTATTATCCTATCAGCACATCCAAGCATTCTAAAGCTGGATTTGATTGTGAACGCAATTTTAAAAATGTTCACAACTGCTTCAGCCTAGAATGTAGGATACAAGAAATATTTTGAAACTTTACAGTACATCAGTATACATTAAATTACATTATATACTGTATTACACTGCTTCACCTATATTTGCAAGCGACTTCGAAACAACTGTCAAAATAAGGTATGCTTTTCAGAAATTGTCGTATACGCATACCGGTGCACCTGCGATAAAAATCAATTTTACCTGTGCGGTTACCTGTCCAGGCGATTGTATCGATGACTCGTTGCATCGCATTCCTGCACCTCTATCCGCGACTCAGGCACTACGTTTTTTGCCAGTCCAGCGTGCCAGTCCGAAAAGGCAGAGGACGAGGTCTCGGCGAACGGGTTGAGACAGACGAATCTTGGATTGTCCTCAGAATCAGCGTTGAGTTGAGACTCTGAGAGTCGTAACACGTCTTCGAATATCGCTGACGTTTCAAGAGATTTTATAGCGATCGCCGGAAGAGGTTTATAACGCGTAGCCATAGGAAACAGCGACGGATACTTTGGCTGTAGCGCGGCAGGCCTAATACACACACGTACTCTCTCACGCGCCTACGGCCTATGAGCCACTATGGAACCTGTTTGGACAGTATGGGAAGAAGTGCAACGGACAGACAGACGGACATACATACATACATGCATGCATACATGCATACATACATACATACATACATACATACATACATACATATCATGCATACATACATACATACATACATACATACATACATACATACATACATACATACATACATACATATCATGCATACATACATACATACATACATACATACATACATACATACATACATACATACATATCATGCATACATACATACATACATACATACATACATACATACATACATACATATCATACATACATACATACATACATACATACATATATGCATGCATGCATGCATACACATCATACATATATACATGCATACATACATACATGTACACGTATAGTCTACATACACATCCATGCATACACACGCATGCAAGACTTGCAAGTACGCATGTGTATATACATATATACACTTATGCTTGCATACATACATACATGCATACATACATACATACATACATACATACATACATACATACATACATACATACATACATACATACATACATACATACATACATACATACATACATACATACATACATACATACATACATACATACATACATACATGCATATACATACAAATATACAGGCAGACAGACATACCGGAAGACTGGCTGGAAGGCAGTCGGAACGATTAATAAGCGCACAAACAGGCAAGCAGACAAACGAGTACACAGATAGAAGAAGAGAAAGTGATAGCTGCAGAATTACGCACAGATACAGAAACAGCGACACAGGCATACAGAGAGCATAAGCATACAAACAGCTAAACAGACACACGAAGGCACCTGCATTAGGACACAGATACAATGAGAAAGACAGAGAAAGACAGACAGAGACAGAGACGGAGAGGCACTTTGCCGACATAGAGAAGTACAGAAAGACATCGAGAAAGACAGCTGGAGACAGGTATACACAGGAGAGACATAGATAGAGGGACAGCTAGAGAGAGAAGGTGGAACAGAAGGACCTGAACAAGTCAAGGCACGAGCCGATCATGCCCAATATTGATCTCCATAGAGCCACGTACGGAGGGCGACGAGCGAAACAACGCACTTGTGCCGATTCTGAGCCTACTCCTTCGACGAGTCGTCGTCCATGCCACATACACACATACACACACGCTCAGACTGAACAAACAACGGAGCATATCTCTGTCGATTCGAGTTCAAAATCAATATCGATCAGTATTCAACACGCCGAAGCACGCAACAGATAGACAGACGAACCAGCTTTCCAGTAACCCACGCACTGCCTTCAACAGAGAGACAGAGACAGAGAGAGAGAGACAGAGAGAGAGACAGAGAGATAGACAGAGAGAGACAGAGAGAGAAAGATAGACAGACAGAGAGACAGAGAAAGGAAGAGAGAGAGAGACAGACAGACAGACATACAGACAGACAGACAGACAGAGAGATTGCTTAATTATGGAACACCTATGTAAGCTTAACAGTATAACTAAGCACAATATATATATATATACACATACATATATATAATTATATTATGATACACATATGCCTATACTTGTAAAATTAGATATGTAATTATACACCTGTATATGTTATGTTATTACAACGTGCATCGGAATAATCCTCGTCAACGTCATAATTATGCTGATCCGTAACTGGGGATGGCTTAATAAACCAAGAGATATAATATGTGTCCTTAGGAATCGTACGCACTGCATATCATTAAATTATCTGTGTGTTTAACCTTAAGACTTCTAAAGCGACGTTTCCATCACACAACAGAGGTCGATGCATGTGTATATAATGTATGTTTTATTACTTAGCTGAAAGAAGTGTGATTATATAGGCCATTTATTACCACAGGCTATGTATGACGTAGATTTAGGCTGCAAGATGTAGGGCTTGTAGGTCTATACTGGAATTTTTTACGTTCCTAAACATCAATGTTTGTTTAAACCTAAGCTATGCTGCGTGTTTAACTTTGGACAAGAACATGCAAGTTCCACCATACACACACACGCACACGCATACACACACACACACATCTCTGTGTGGCCTATGTATAGGTGTGTGTATCTGTATGTGTGTTTATGTGGTTGTTCGATCAGGCGATCAGCGTGATGTGGGCCCCAATGTATGCCTGGCTGTTCGCTGGTATACATTCTTATGCATGTTGGATTTCCTTTTTGACTCAATGAGGAGGTCGCAAAAAAAGAAAATGAACCAAACAGATGAACAAAAGAACGAACGAAGGAACGAATGAATGAATGGACGAACTATTGATTGAATGATTTTTTGACTGGCTGACTACCTGCGTAATCAATAGATCGATTAGAGTTAGACTTGGGCCTTCGAAGATCGCCTTATAAGATACAACGTTCACCGCCGTGCAGCATATAGATCTATCGAAAGTTCGATTAGGACCTGACCAGTTCTGCACACACGCCTAACACACGCCTAACACATCCCTCCATGCCTTCCTCCATTCCTCCCTTCGCCCATCCATCGCTCCCTCCCTCCCCTTTGCGGAGCCTTTGGTGACATTTAACGTTTATGACTTCTATCTTCAACTTTCAATATCGACAACGTTACGATTAAGAAGTCCTCGTCATGGACAGTTCATGGCCGGACTTGCGTCAGAACTATTTGCCATGCCCACACATGCAGACTTACACATGTATGCATACAATATATATATGTAATAGACACTCCTTGTTGTTATAGTATATGTGCTAGAGAAATTTCTGTTGATACAACTGTGCTAGGGACAATCCTTGTTGTTATGGGCAGAGACTGACCTACATTTTTGGGCCCTGAACTGTTAACATTTTTAAGCTATGTCATGTGCATTGTGCACTACAGTCTACAGTCTGAGTCGCTTATGGGGACTGGGGCCGGGCCCTGAAGCTTCAGCTTCATTAGTTTAATAGTAGATCCGCCTGTGGTTATGGGATATATGGGTTACATAAGAATTAGGGTAAGAGAACGAAAAGAGAGGTATGCCTACAAGAGAGATAAAGATAGAAATAGTTCTATATAATTATAAGGAAAGAGGAACACGAGGAGAAAGGGAGGCGTGGATAATGGATATACTAAACGGGAATCGGTCGCTGACCGCATAGTTCTACAAATGCCTGTCTGATACGAATTGAATTAAAGTAAAATAAGAAACGTAAGGGAAAATCTTTTGAAAACGAGTTAGACAGACGTCAGATATATTGTCGAACAGTTGAGGTTGACTGATATCGAGACACGAGCTTATGACGTCGCTTGTTTCAACCCCAACTTTATACATAGATATTGCATATATATGTAAATAAGGGCCAATGTATATATGTATATATATGTTTGTATATATGTGCACGTTGGTATGATTGTGCCAGTGTGTTCAGGCCTAAGTAAAGCACTTAGATAAGGAAACAGTGCTGACGCAACTTTGGACAATTTTTTAAAGCACATTTCCAAATGGATGGCGGTAATGGTTAAAATGAAGAAAATACGGAAGAACAAGTCAGTACGTAATGACACCAAATTACGAGTGATGAGGGCCGAAAACAACTTACGGATGTGAGGCCTGCAGACGCTAAGGAGAGAAGAAAAGAAACGCATCCAGACGTTCGAGAACAAGCGTTCGAGAACAAGTGCACCAGAGCGTTGCTAAGAATTCCCGGACAAAAAGAATGCCCACCGAACAAATAGGCCTATGCACGCTGGCGAGGACCAATTAAGCGCGAACTGCTGAACCACGTCAGAACCTGCAAGCTACTTGACTTCGGACACATCGTATATAGAGTCCATAGAGTAGTGGTAACATCACTGGCGTGAAGAGCAGTAGGTAGCTGGATCGCTTCCCGCAACCCTCCCAAGGTCCACTCAGCCTATCGTTCGCGAGATGGCGCGTTGTGAAAATGAGATGTAGGACGTGATGGGCGCCTTGCAAGGCTGCCGCATAGTTAAAATTCGACTTCTGTAATAACTTGTGATCATCCGTTCATACTGATTTGTAATCATACTGCGTAGTTGTCAGTTTTAAAATATTAAACGAAGATTATTATTTATTACCATGAGGGAGCCGAGGGACAGGCAGCCTGGTGACGGGCCTCGTTGAAAGGGTTCGCAACCGCGGAAGACCGAGAATATCCTGGATTGACAACATTATAGGATGGATTGGGATATCAGGAACCAGCCTAATGGACGCAGTACGCCGCAGAAAACGCTGGACAATGTTGATCCATTCCTGCAGCTTACCACTGCAAAGCGACGATGGCGATATGACATGACACGACAAATGGATCATTTATCAAACGTACATAATGCATGCGTATATGTACGTATTTACTGTACATAATACTATTAAATAACTTTACAGGCTAAGTAAGTTGGCACTAATATGGCCACCTGTAGCCGGGGATGGGATTGGATGCAGTGACTTATGCGTTGGTGGCTCCTTCGAAGCAAGAGTGCAGAAAGTCCACTTGCCCTCTCTCTGGAGACTTTCACCCCAGACATAATTTTAAGCGAATTTCAAACTATCTTCTCTAACATCCTCTGATTCATCCATATGATCATTCGCTGTTATAAAAGCTTTCCAACCTTAGCACCATGTGATGTCTCCTTTGCCTGACTCCCACCCGATTCTGACCTGCTACATTTACATTTAATTTTTAATTCATGTCTATCGTGCTACTAAGTAGGGAGAGTAGGCAAATTTTTGACGCAAGAAAAATAGGTGCCATGCATTGTTGTTAAACAGCGGCGCTACAGAAAGTAAATAAGTAATTTAAATTAAATATAAAATGCAGATAAGTCTGTTTCCACCACAAAGCATAACTGCAAAACTAGCTTCAAGATAGGCCACCTGGCGAATGCACGACTGTGGTGTTGCAGCATGGCCACCTGGCGTATCTACAGAGACTCACTGTATTTCAGTTGATATTGCTACTTTCCAGAAATTTTTTTTGCAGTCAGGATGCTTAACTCTGTTAGTTGTTGTCGTCATCGTCGTTGTTGTTGCTTTGTCGTTGTTGTTTCCGTAATCATCGTCATCGAAGAGAAGTTAGTCAAAAGAAGTCAAAGCAGGAGAAGGAAAAGGAGGCGGAGTTACACTAAAAGGGGGAAGAGGAGGAGAAGGAAGAGGTGGTGGAAGAAGATATAGAGGAGTAGGAGAAGAAGAGTGGGAAGAAAGGAAGAGGAGGAGTAGGAATAGGAATAAGAGGATAATAACGGAAAACAGGGAGAAGAAGGGGAAGTTGAGAAGCAGGAGGAAGAGGAGGAGAAGGAGGAGAAGGAAGAAAAGGAGGAGGAGCATAAGGAGGAAAAGGAGGAGGAGATGAAGGAGCAGGTGAAAGAAGACGACACAGCGAGTATTTGTTTCCTTCGTTCGCCATAAAATAACAGGTACTAGATGCCCAAGAGTAATTTGATGTCTCCGTCCATAGTCCAAAGATGAACGGATCTGATGTGTGGCAGTCGAAACCCAAGCCATACAGGAATTTGCTTGTCAACCAACCATCAACCAGCCAGCTACCTAGCCAGCCAACCAACCGACCAGGAAACCAGCCAGTTAACTAGCCAGCCATCCAGCCAACAAATCAACCAGGAAACTAGCCAGCTAACTAGCCAGCCAACCAACCCATAAACCAGAAAACCAGCCAGCTATCTAGCCAGCCAGCCAACAAATCAACCAGGAAACCAGCCAGCTAACTTGCCAGTCAGCCAACCAACAAACCAACCAAGAAACCAGCCAGCTAACTAGCCAGCTAGCTAACTAACCAACCAAGAAACCAGCCAGCTAACTAGCCAACCATCCAACTAGCCTGCCAACCCCCACCCAACCAATAACCAAATCAAATATACCTGTATACATAATGAAGCCATACTCGCTACCACTTTCCTTTAGGCCTAACACCCGCCAATAAATATCAAACTGGGGTTTAACCTAGACTTAGATACACACAAAATTTCATTCTTTCGGGTCAAAAGTAATGTGGGGAATGTCACCTTTGACCCCAATGGGATTTTCGAGCCTGAAAGTGACCCAGTTTGCGGTCAAGGGGACCATCCGCCCGAAGAGGAAAATGTAGAATCCCTGCAGCCCCATTTGTATGACTCAACCAATGAAACTCAGATGTATTCCGACCAGCCGAAGTTAACAGCTGTGCCCCGGATGCCAGCAGACGCAGCAGCAGCAGCAGCAGCAGCAGCAGCAGCAGCAGCAGGAAGCACGTGCTTTCGGAGATGCTAATGAGCCTCCTCTTGGTCGTCGTTCTTCGGCTTCACCACCAGCAGGAGCAACAGATGCTCTTTAGCATCTAGGAAACCGGGATAAACGCAGCACCCACTCCAGCCTGACCTCCAACCTCATCTCCAGGCGCAATCACACACACACACACACACACACACACACACACACACACACACACACACACACACACACACACACACACACACACACACACACACACACACACACACACACACACACACACACACACACACACACACACACACACACACACACACACACACACACACACACACACACACACACACACACACACACACACACACACACACACACACACACACACACACACACACACACACACACACACACACACACACACACACACACACACACACACACACACACACACACACACACTCACACACACACACACCGACACACACGCGCGCGCACGCGCACAAATGCAACTGTTTAGGCGCAAATATATATGCCCAAAGCTTATATGTATATATGCATATGGGCCTAAACAGAAGTTTAGGTATATAGTATATATGGGAGGAGTTACATTTACGAAATATAAATGTACATACCAAATGTGCATATATATTAGGGTGTCTCTTAGCATAATGTAAAAAAATATTTTTTTGATTTCTCTATCTCTCACCCTCCCAAGTTGTTAGGTTCATAGAAATAAAATTCTATAAAAAATTTCATTAAAATCGGATAATATTTAGAGGTGGCCCTCGAGCTGTAAAGTTTTGAATATTAATGATACTTCGTACAATGGGAAATGATGCAATGCTACAGTAGGCCTACATGATAATTTATCGTCCATTGTAGTACAAATCATTTTTTATTGTTTATTTAACTGAATATCTACTTTCTACCTGCACATTTATGTTAAAATTAATAACTAATGTCTAGACACGTACCCTCATTCTTTTCCTGAATGAGGGCCATGCCTCACCCAGCCCTGTCATTGACGACGCGCATGATCGTTGATGATGCGCAAGACCTCCTGGAATGTTTCCTCTTCATCCCATTCAGACGGGTCCAATGCAAGGAAAGTCTGAGGAAGGCCTAGCATGGAAAAGAGTCGTTTTGTGTTTATCGTGTAGAACTGCTCCAGAGCCCCGATGCACTCTTGGTCGCTTTGGTGGATGATCTGGGGCTGGGTCTTCCATGGCGGCTAACGTCAGTCTCTTCATCTCCACAGACACTCTGGACTCAAAAAAACAGCCAGTCCGACCAGCTGCTGAGAAAGGTACCATAGATGACGTCCAGGTTTTTTCCTTGTTGTGCTGGAAATGACTTCATGTGGGTATATTAGGAGTTCAGTCATGAGTTGGAAGTCGTTCAGAGGTGCTTCATCAACTCAGATTGGGGCAGTAATCCTGATCTAGAGGTGGATGATAACTGCAAAGGTTGCCAGATCACGAATTCCTCTCTTCTCTGAAGCAGTCGTTTGGAACTGGTCATGAGAGAGCCAGATCTTAATTGCATATAAATAATTTTGCACGATGCATAGGTCCTCGCACCTGGATCGAATACCTCGTGCAAGAATTCCAGAAATTCATGATAGTCATTTTGTGGTTGCTTAACTTCCAAGTTGACTTGAGCACAGTTAAGAATATCATGTCAGTCTGATGCGAACAGTGCCTCCACTTAATCGTCTGGTGAATCTGGTTGAAAATTCTTGCTATCGATATCCTTCCACTGCCCCTTAAATCGTTTAAGGGACACTGGGTCAGGGTCAGAACTTCAGGGCCAGTACAGATACACCATTTATCGCTTCGAATGCCACCCCAACCACTATTAAACTACCTCTGTCCCAGTGCTCATGACTGCATTATCCCCCCACCAACTGCCTGATACATAAAAAATTTATTGTTCGGATGTTATATACTTTTAAACTGTGTTTATTAGATGTATGTACACCAAAGTGTGATTAGCAATTGGTTAATAAAGAATATACTTACTTACTTATTTACCATGTTGATTCTATGTTGGACAATGCTATAATTAAAGAAATTGATGTAAATAAGCTAGGTCGACTTTGCACCAAATCCACAAATCACTTAGATGGCGTTATGAAGTAATTTTCCGCTTACTTGCCGCGAAAGTCATTTATTACAAATTTGTTTGAAACATTTTAAATTTGATTTTTTTTTCAAATTTGTTGTCTGCAACTTGTTTATAAATAGAACAGAAGTGATATTCTGCTTCCCTGCTTCTATAGATTGAAATTGGCAAATTAATAATGCAATTTGTCCTTCTTTTAACAATGCGAACTATGTAGCATAGTTATAAGCAATAGCCCTACAATGCTAAAACTTTGACATCAAAGGGCCACCCCTAAATATTATCCGATTTCCACCAAATTTTTTTGTAAATTTTTTCTCCATGAACCTCACAACTTGAAAGGGTGAGAGATTAAAATTTTCAACTTTCATTTTTAAGAGACACCCTAATATATATATATACATATATATATATATATATATATATATATATATATATACACACATGTGCGCCCGGGTGCGTGTGTATGCGCGCGGTTAGTGCGCCATGGGTGTGTGTGTGTGTGTGTGTGTGTGTGTGTGTGTGTGTGTGTGTGTGTGTGTGTGTGTGTGTGTGTGTGTGTGTGTGTGTGTGTGTGTGTGTGTGTGTGTGTGTGTGTGTGTGTGTGTGTGTGTGTGTGTGTGTGTGTGTGTGTGTGTGTGTGTGTGTGTGTGTGTGTGTGTGTGTGTGTGTGTGTGTGTGTGTGTGTGTGTGTGTGTGTGTGTGTGTGTGTGTGTAATCATAAACAGACAGAGCAGAGCCTTGTCCTGCTAATATATAGGGGTTGAGATTAAATATATATAGTGTTCGTATACACATGCAATTTATATATGAGTATATACATGTATGTATATTTATGCACTAAAATTGTAAACGCAAAATGAAGTCCCTGGTGTATATATGGTGCACAGAGTCCTGCAGTTGTCTCATTTGGATCCTATATTAATATATGTATATATATATACACATACACACACACACACACACGGGCATCGGTAGCATCCTTATATATATATATAAGTCACTTGACCTTTTGATTTATGAATATATATATATAGTGCATAATACATATACATACGATAGCTCTTCTAAGAGAGTCGCATGAAAGAATATATATATATATATATATATATTCTTTCATGGGACTCATATATATACATAAACATAATTCGAATATACAAGTGCAAAGGCCTATAGGCATTATATATTTACAGACATACATAGCATACATGTATATACCCACACACATTATATATGCACATACCCTCGTGTGTGTATATATATATGCATATATATATATATATATATATATATATATATATATATATATGTATATAACTTATCATTCATTCTGTTTTCAGCGTTCAGCTGTTCGGCGGTGTGAGGTCGGAGCTGAAGTGATGGAAGAAGGATGGTTTGGCTGCAGAGGCTGGTGTGTTGTGATTGCCGGATGAGAGATTCTGCAGGGAACAGCCGACCCTGTTTCTGCCACTTTAAGAGGATCCGTAAATACTGAATGTATACGGGTTCGCCTCCAGCTGAAGGGAAAAGGCAGAGGATGAGGGGCTGCTCGGATTAAGCTAAACACAGGCAGGTAGGTAGGCAACATGTGCATGCTTTAGCACATACTCTATTCTAATATAATCACATACTCTATTCTAGTCTAAGCACATATTCTATTCTAATCTAGTCACGTATACTCTATTCTAACCTAAGCACGTATACTCTAGTCTAATCTAAGCACATACTCTATTCTAACATAAGCACATACTCTATTCTAATCCAAGCACATACTCTATTCTAACATAAGCACATACTCTATTCTAATCCAAGCACATACTCTAGTCTAATCTAATCTAAAAATTTCTGTAACACCGTAATCGTAAAGCATTATAGGTGTTAGCAACGGTTGCTTCTAAGTTAAAGCGCTCTCCAAATTTACTTGATTGATTCAAAACCAATATTATTCATTGATTAGACAGAACCATGCATTTGAGAATGTTGTTATTCTATAAGAAATGTATAACATTTTCTTCTATTTTGGATTTAAATTGATGCCGAACGACAAATAGTTACGTTTGTACATGATGTACAGGCTTATAATTTACACACACCTACACCTACACACACACACACACACACACACACACACACACACACACACACACACACACACACACACACACACACACACACACACACACACACACAGGGGCGTAACTTTGGTCTAAAAGTGGGGGGTACCAATTTCTTACATACACGAAGCAAGGCGGAGACTGTGATCTCTGTCAAGGCACAATAATAAAATATTGATTGGCATGTTCAAAAAGTGGGGGTACGGTACCCCCTGTTCAAAAAGTGGGGTACGGGTACCCCTCGTACCTCCACAAATTACGCCTATGCATACACACACATACAGACAAACAAACACAAAGACTGCCAAATGCAAAGATACAGAAATATATATACAGAAACATAGAAGAACTCTGTCAGACTTCCAGACACAAATGGTTATGTATGTAACCAAAATACGTAACACACATTCTCCCTCACCATATATACGTATATTAATAACCTTCGTGAATCAACAACCCGGGACCTCTGACGTATACTGAGGGTAGATCAGTCCATATACTTATCAGTGGGATATCGCGACTGCAGCAGCAGAGGAAAGGTCGGCTCTTGGATGATGTCTGTCAACACTTACATCAAGCACCGGATGCTCACTGGCTGCAGATTCAGAGCCTGGCGGTGATGAATCTAACGCAGTCAACTGAAGCCAAATCAGCATCCAGTATAATATCACACATCGACTATACTGAATATATCTGACCATAATCATAAACATATATGCATCATATGATGCATCATAGGTTTTATTTATATAGCGCATTTTGGTATAGGGCCTATGAACCTCTCAAAGGCGAAATACATCGTTCTATTAAGTATACATGTGCTATTCTGTTACTGCCATATGCAAGATGCTATTTCTGGTTCAGTAGGTATGCCACCGTCTCTCTGCCTGTTCTTCCGTCCGTCTATGTGTGCGTGTGTGTGTGCTTGTGTGCGTGTGTGTGTGTGTGTGTGTGTCTGTCTGTCGGTCTGTCTGTCTGTCTGTCTGTCTGTCTGTCTGTCTGTCTGTCTGTCTTCAACATAACTTGCTAATAATTAAGATAAGTCTCCCTCACACGAAATCTGCCCAGGAATGTATACGGGTATATAGGGGCATACCAACAGGTCTGGATGGATATGTGGCAGATCATGCATATGAACACATATATATCTATAGATAGTAACACACAAATATATACATATATATATATATACATATATATATATACACACACAAATGGATGGTCGTACACAAATTTTGAAGTATTAAACAACCAGAGAACACACACACACACACACACATAAAAATATAATGTGGACATACAGAAAAACATATAGGCCTAGATAGACTGGCATGCACAAAGATATGAACCCAGAAGCACCAAAACACTGTCAGACTTTTGGACACATGCAGATATTCAGTAAGCATATAGAGGCATAAATAATTATATTGATATATCCATAACCATGGTATTGAATATAAAAATATATGTACATAGTGCCATCTAAGATATATATATATATTATATATATATGTATATATATAGGCCTATATATATATATGAATGAATTTTAATTAAGACATTGAGCTCTGATCTGCCAAGTTGATCTAAATATGAAACTGATTTCTGCAGCGGTCATCAGCAGACGAACAAACACACGGAGGCTGACAGACAGACAGACAGACAGACAGACGAACAGACAGACTAATAGACTGTTCAGACAATTAGACAGGCATTCCTCGCATTCAGCCAAACTATTCAGCTCTCGTATCATCATCCGTTAAATACTCCACACTCCATACACCCAGATACGTCGTCGTCCTCTGCAGGTCCCTTATAATGCCTGTAATATATAGGCCTATAATGTCTGTAAATGCATACATATACGCATTCATGCGGATTGCCTTACATTTACATATGATAGGTATGTATACTATAATTGGTTTGATGGAATTGATTTGGCAGTTGTTCATGTTTAATGACTGTTCATGGATATATGCATGAATATAGGTATGTATTGCATGGGTGCTTTGGTTATGGGCTTCTGCAGTTGTGTGGGTGTATAGGGTGCCTGTGTGTTCCACTGCGGTTGACGTATGTAGAGTATTGCAATGTGGCTGTGGATGGTTCTTCCTATACAAATATACGGATTCCCATATAGCGTGAGTTGGAATGTTTATTGTTCTATTAAGCGAGATATCTTTGCCGCTAGCGGGAGATAAGGAAGAAGGGCGCATGCCATGGCAAGAGGAGGAGCCAATGTAGTGCAGCGAATCTAGTGTAATGGTGAGTTGAAAGAGATTTTGTACGTATGTATGTATTTATGTATGTTTGTATGCATTTTACAGTTTTTCCTGCTTTCCCTGTTTTTAACGTTCTTGTTCCTGCTTTCCCTATTTTTTTCGTTCTTTTCCTGCATTAATCCTCTGTTCTTTCTTCCCTTTTGTCCCTGATTTACCCCCTCTTTTCTTTTTCGTTTCTGTTCTTGCTTTTCGTTTCTTTGTTTCTTACATGCCGACAGTTGTAATGCGCTTATCAGTAACCAAGTATTTTGTATCTCGCCCGAACCCGTACTTTGACTCGCGTATACACACGCTAATGATATTTGTAACTGCTGACCAAACGTTATTAAAGAACCGTATGGCTATGTGTTGAACGTATACTCGCCATCACTCTATGTTAACAGTAACGCATCATGAGGCAGGCTTTATTCAACCTAGTTATAAATAATTGCTGTCTGCATCCTATAGTGTAGCACGGACGACGCACTCTGGCTTCCCCACGACGTTTTGGATTAGGCCTATCGTACGAAATAACATAACCGACGTATGGAAGCCCCTAATAGAAGCCGACCCCTAATCATGACAACTTATTATTGGATGGGGAGGGTGGCGTAGTAAATTTAATTAATAAAATAAAATATTTAAAAGTCAAAGAAATAAACTTTTAACGAATAGAATGTAAACATAAAAATATTATGGGTTATCTAAGTATACGATAGCTATTATTGCTAAAGCATATACAATCAAGCCTTGTGGCCTGTCTGCCACTACAGCAGTAGCCTGCAGCCATAGCCTGAGAGGCAGCCATGGGCGTGAAGTGTTCTGCGACTTAATTTTTTCTGAGTAGGCCCTATCGACATAAGAGAGCGGGTGGCAAGTCCTTTTCCTCACCCTCTCATGTATACCCATTGCAACGATCTATAGAATACGATCAGCGTATGCATTATACGTATTTAGTCTGTTGGCATAAATGTAAGCCTGTCTGTTATGTTATTTTGACTGTGACACTAAGACGTTTTTATTTAGATTTGTTTTTATATAGTATACTAGGTTACTAATGTTGTCCCAAGTTCCTGCTAAGGAACATACAGACGTGTACAGGAGAGATTACAAGGTCCGTATCACAACAAGTTAGAGAGCCACGGGGCTTAAACTCCTACTTCGTTAGAGATGTATCGGTTAGCCCATGAGGGATAAATTTATTTTCATCTGAAGGGACCATATTAACCGATTTGCCGTAGAGTCCTCAGAATTAAGCCTAGGCCCCCTATAGTGGTAATTGTAAGCCATTCTCTTCTTCGTCTCTTCTCGGCGTACAATAGCATATTAATGTCATAGATGCTACTCATCTAGCGCTATATAATATAAAATACATCACATATTGGAATCCTTAGGCGTGGCTGTTTCGGGCATACATGTTGTGTATAGTGTGTCAACTGATGATACTTAAACTGTTGTGTTTATACTATAAGTGCAACCGTATATAGCTATTGCAAGATTTGCGATTCACGACTTATAAGCCTGTGTCTAATAAGAGCACAAGTCATACACCCGGATAGACTTATTGCGAATACAGAACCCTATATACACGCATAATTGTGTGCGCTCGTATGTACATATATATATATGACCTACTTATATACATGTCCGTTTGTTCAGGATGTTATACGACAGACAAGTTGACTAAACCTATCCTGTTACGCTGAGCTGTATACACTAACTCTGCAGCTGGATATGTATACGCCATAGCCATTACGTAGTTGGTTAGTCTGTAGGCATAGCTGTAGGCGTATAATTTCTACCTATATGGCTATGGTGTTATCACATTCTTATGGTACTGCATAGTTTTATTGTACTATATATATTATAAGACATTCTTATGGTAGTAAGCCTATAATTAATTCATATATATTACTCGGATATTCAACCGTGATTTCTTGTATATATATACAGCGGGAAATGCTATTACCAAGGCGGATTATCACAGAATAGGAAACGTTACTTCGAGACGGATTTCCTTGAGTAACGGTTAGAATTGCTGTCTGCCTCAGCACCTGATCACACCCGCTAACGTGGCTGGCATGTGCTCGGTGGACAAGTTATATTAAGTTCGGCTATATCTATAGACCAACATCACCTCTATCCGGGTAGCAAGAAATTTAGTTACGATATTGGCTTGTTGCAGACAAGTATAACTGTGTTACACAGTTATACTTACACAGTCTGTGTATATGCTGCAAGTGGTTGCCAGTTATAAGTTTTGGCGAAACCTATGAAGTCTAGTTTTACTCTTCTGCAGGTTAGCGTATCTGTCTCGCAGTGAATTGTGTACTGTACATTACAGATATAGATAAATTCGTGTTCATTGACAAGCTCGCTGACAAACCGCAGTAAGTAGCATATATATAGAAACATATGACAGTACAATAATTATCAAGATCTTATATAACACAAATCTTGGCAGCCTGTTAGACGCCCCCTCATTTTACAGCTGCTCCTACGGAGTCGACCTATAGGGAGCTTACGGGTATCGAACCGCGTCTGTCAAGACCTTATGTTCTTCGAGCAAGAGTGTTACCATTCATATATCGCCCTCCTCATACAGCAGAAAACAGGTTGATGATGTAATTGTAACTGTAATTCTGTATGTATTATAATGTAACTGTAATAACGGCAAATTACACGGCTGCAGTGCTATAGTAGCGAGCCGCGCTAAAGATGGTTCAAGATGTCAATTGTCAGTGCATATAAGTTTAGGCAACTAATACAATTTCCATGGGTTTGAAACGTGAAGGTGCTTTAAGTGTCTTTCTGGCTTTATGCTTGTAAATCTAAATTGTTCGTATACGTTTATCTACACTTGCGTTTGTGTTCGTTCTTTAAAACAGATTTTCTCAGCAAAGATGCTAAGATTCGGATTTGTCGAAATTAAATCACGGGCCGAGAAGTCGATCAGGGTCGAACGACCGACCGACTCGCATCACTGATTTCTAATGCACGGATATTTAATATTTATTACCGAGATGCTCATTTTTGCGTCCTGCTCAGAAATTCATTCTGATCCGTGCTGGTCTTGAACAGGCACCATCTCTGCACATTCCTCAAGATTGCGGAAAGCCTTTAAAGCTTATTGTCTCATTGTGGATTAAAAGGTCATTTGCTGACAAAAAGTAAGGATGATAAAATCTGTAGCTAAATGCACGGATATATTAAAGTGCTATTACTTGTGCTGATCCTGAAAACCGAAGTGCGAGCACGCTAAGATAACACCGTGGTGTCTTTTGATTACCTATTCGTGAAATAGGATTATGCTATGAGTAGGGTGAACAGAAGCCTCTTCTGAGTAATACACAGGCCTATTCATCAGACAAGAGCCGTAATTGTGCTTGTTCGTGACGTGTGAGTCTAAATATAACTTATTCAGGAAATAGAAACTGTCAAAGAAGAAGTTGACCTGTTTCAGAAAGAGACGTCTTTTCGTAAGTCTAGTACATAAGGAAATCTCTGCTAAGTACTGAATATAAAAAAACTGTCGGAGAGCTCTTGGTCAATTTCTTGATCCTGGTTAGTTGAATCGTATTCGCCTTCACCGACTGCATCTAGAATGGCTGCGTTGTTGTCCGATAGTGGCCGACAGCCTGTCCATGTTTCTCACACAGCCCATCCGGAAAAATTCACCAGCGTAGTTTCCCTCGGCCTCAATGTACTTCCGGATCCTCCACCGACACTTCGCTGCGAAAACTCCGGGAAAGATCTGGAAAAATCCGCTACAACTTCTTTGCCAAACACGGGTGTTTCTTCCGCGGAGAACACTACGCCCGCCTCGAGTACTTCTTCAACGGACCAGACTTCGCTGATCTCAGGCGCTTCTCCTGACCTAGGACCACCGAACGGAGCCGACAACGAGGCAGAGGGAATGCAGCTGGACAGCCAGGAGTTGGACGAGGACTTGGACGATGAGGGGCTAAAGGAGCTCAAATCGGACTACGAGCGACGCAGAGAGGAAAGGAAGAAGGAACAAAACCTGGCCGCCTTGGAACGCCAGCGTCTCGAGGAGATTTTTCGGATATGCAGCGAGTACGATCATAAACAGGAAGCGCCGAAGGATTCGAGCAGATCAGTCATCGATGAAAGGAGGGACTCTGCTGAAAAGAGGGACTCTGCGTCGTCAAGAAGCAGCTGGGGGTCGAGTATGAAAATCAAAACCAACGGTTCCTTGACATCATCCGGGATTTACAGTCGACGTTCGGAAGACGTAATCACGTCTAGCGCAGATAACTACGTCAATGACGCAGCGAAACAGTCCAATGGCAGAGCAGAGTCCAAAAGTTACATCATAAATTCACCGAAACCGTCTAATGGCGATGCAGTGTCCCATCCATACGTCACTAACGCAGCGAAACCTTCTAATCGTGTAGCAGAATCCGATCCCATCCAGTCGCGACCGGTTGAAACCGGTTCAGACCGCACTATCGGTAAAAGTTATGCGCGTATTTTGAAATTATCGAGCGATTCGATGGATATCAACAACTGGAATAAACCGGACGGTTTAGAAGCGAGACTTTCCTCGAAGGGTTCGGATCTAAGCGATGCGTTGAAGCTCTCTTCCACGGATTTATCAGACGCTATTGACGATGATAATATCAGTACAGATTGCTTCCTAGAGGAATCCTCCTTTTCAGTCGTTTTCAGTGAAAATTCTTTCCAGACGACGTCTCCGACTCAGAACGGAAATAGGAATCGTTACGATGGCAACAGAAACGTACCGTACGCACCGGCGGAAGTAATATCGAAACGGCGGGAAAACAAGAATTCGCACTGGAATCCGTCAGAATCTGTACTTGGGCACCAATCCAGAGAAAACCGGTATCAGGTAGGCCTATGCATGTAAGAATTGCGGCTGTATACAGCTCATTAGCGAATTTAGCATAGCGTAGACTATTGGTGTGAAGCAGAAGCTGGAGCTGTTACCTTTGCATTAAAATTGGATCCCATTTTCCTTGTGTCTCCGTAGGGCCTAGTCGTGTCTTTCTTTATTTGCGCATTCCGTGGTCCTTCTGTAACCAAGGGTTCCCTTCTCTTTCTTTGTCCTTCTACGTCTGTCTCTATCTCGGTCCCCAGTTCGTAGAAGACACATCTTCATAAATACCTTCACAGAAGTTGACCAGAGAACGAAAGAAGCCGTATTTAATGGCCTTGGTCACATTATAGCGTCCGCTTTTATCAGAAATTACTTTATGGATCTAACTATTTCATTCCCACTGTGATAATTAATTGAAATAGCAGCATGATAATTGTACCCATCTCGGCAGGAATCAATCAAATATGATGTCTTGATGCCGCAGACACGATTGTGGCTAAAACGTTCATAGGGTCCTCTAACTGTACATACACCAAGACAGGCACATATTAATTATTTTATTATATAAAAGCGATTCGTTTTAGCCTAAACCCGGATAAAATATGCGTACGAATAAATATAGGTATACGAATTCTTTCTCGCAACATTAGTGCCTGAGGGAAACAGACGTTAGCAAGACAAGAAAGAGCCTTATCCAATCGATTCTCATGTAATTACATGGGGAAATTCTTCTCGCGAAGATCAGGGTAGTTTGGGTGGAAATTGCTTGGTCGTCGCCCCAATAAACTTCGCACCCAGTATTCATCGTTGGTCAGTATACAGTGATGAAATTAATTACACCCCGCCCCAGTTGACGTGTATAGGGATGCCACATGTTCCGCAGTCATGCAATTAGGTCGTATATAACTCTGTATATGACTTGAACTGAACGCTGCAACAGTTATGACATTGCAGCAGGCCCATTTATTGCATCACGTCGGGGCGGTTCGGGTCTAACTTCTAAGCAGGTTCCCGACGATTTGTCATAAAGTTTCTGAAGAGTGTCACACTCGGAAATGACGGGTAACTGATTTCATGTCGCTCCTGGCATGTCTAACAACACCCTTGACAACATCTATAGGTATACCTGTTTTGTCTTCTATACTTTGGCATGCAGAGGCGTAACTTTAGCCTAAAAAGTGGGGGGGTACCAATACCTTGGTCTAAAAAGTGGGGGTACCAATTTCTTCTCCACTTTCGTTTAGCGCATGATAACCATTTTGAACATATTCCCTGCCAGTATTCTCATTAATTTTGGCTCTCGATTTACCTATGTATCTAAGCACTTTCATATTTTTGGCGGAGATTGCGTTCTCTGTGAATGCATCATAATAAAATATTGATTGGCATTGTTCAAAAAGTGGGGGGTACAGTACCCCCAGTCCAAAAAGTGGGGGTACGAGTACCCCTCGTACCCCCCACAAATTACGCCTATGATGGCATGTATAGGTATGAGTCAAAGCAACACATGGTAGGCCCTACTGTCCCCAGGGCATATTTTAACTGTATAACTACTGGGACAAATGTCCCAGTAGTCTTAGGATTTGTCCCAGTAGTGAAACTGATTTGTCCCAGGCAATGTATGTATAAAGTACAACTAGTGGGACAAATGTTGGAAGAATTTAAAGATTTGTCCTAGTAGTAAAATGAGAAAGGTATGACATTACTGTTGAATGACCCCTTGTTATTGGTGGGAGACCCGAGAAAAGAAGGTGATGACTAAGAGAAAAAAAGGTCATCAACTTTTTTAGGAGATGAATTTGTAGAAAAAATCAGAAAGTTGTAAGTCCGTGGAGATTAATTCCTAAAAAAGTTCTTCTCCCAGATCATGGCCGACTTTCTCCCACCCACCTCTCAGAGACAAGTTCCAAAGAAAGATCATGAACTAGACCCATGGCTGATTTTGTCCCAGTAGTCAAAATTCCTTAAAATATGCACTGACTGTCCCCCAAAACAGCAGTATACGGTAATAATATGAAACGGTTGCCGAGAGGGTAAGGCGTCGTGCAGCTTTTCTCCTCTAGGACCCCGGTTCGAATCCCGGGTCAGTCACGTAAAATTGACATAGATCTCAATGACGAACGTTTATCGATCTCTTCCCAAATTCAGTACGTAATCCGATGGAGAGGTTGGTTCTGGCACTTTAGGGAACGGGTTTATGACGGCGGTTTTCCATTGGTTCGGCACATGCGAAGGAATAAGCGAGGTATTTATCAGGTGTGTCAAGACAGACGCGTCGATTGGAGCAAGCAACCGTAGAAACCATGCTGGAAGTGCATCAGAACCCTCAGCAGTAATGTGTAGCACTGTAGCTGGTCAAGGAGATTAAAAACTTCGACCTAATGGAGGGAATGAAGGTTGGCTGCTGCTGTCAAACGAACGATAGGCCATTGGTATTCGGTGTCGGTAGAGGTGAGAGCGTAGTGAGAAGTGAGTTCTTCTGCAGTACGGTAACTATGGATGTTTGAGCTCGAGTTGCTGTCTTTTTGTGAACTGATTTACTCTTTGCCAAAGTTGATTTGTGACGTCTCGTGAGTTGAGGTTTTTAAAGCCTGTTCGATTGACTTTTGAGATAGCTTTGCCTATCCTGGATGCAAGTGCAGAAGTTTCATCTACTCGGCCATTTCGCATGAATTTGTTCTTCCTTCGAAGTAGAGACTTGGTCTCTTGTGTGGTATAGGTTGAATTGTTATTTGTGATGGTTAGTATAATTATGTCAAACCAAAGGGACATTTGATGATAATAGGCATCTCATGCATCCTGTGGGTTAGAGATTTTTCATGGAGGAATTCTCATAGTTTTTAAGATCAGAAAAGATGGCTGCATGTTGGCTTCATGCAGCTTGCCCTCTTGCCGTAAGAGGGGGCCTAAAACCGTACAAAATTCCTCTCAGAGGCCCTGCCTACATGTACTCCTAATGTACATCTATTGTGCAATACTGAACATGGCCAAATCAACAAGACGTTCTTGAGACATTGTAGACCTTAAAATCCTCAATCAATTTTTCTGCTGCAAGGTTTCTCTGCAAAGACTAGTGTTTCTGGAATTGTTAACAGTATTCATAGGCTGACACAAACCATCAGAAATAGATAGGAAAGATCAGGTCTAAAGACGTTAATAGTGCACTTCTCAAATTTGCCTTATGTACTGAGGGTATAAATATTGTATTTCTGTTATAAAATCCTCCCAATAAGGTCAGCAGGATATTGCTTTGCTAAAGCTAAAGCTTTTCCTTCCAGATCACTTGTAGACATGGTTAGATATTTCCACAAGAAATAAAAACTTTTCAGCCAACTACTTAGCAGCGTTGAAGCGGACGGTTAATTCTGCTATAACTTTATCTACCAAGACATAAAACACAGACTTTCTGAAGTAGGACTCTTCTGGCGAATCGTTTATGTAATTAATTTCCGCCAAGTAGGCATCATTCAGCCTCACCCTCTCGCGCCTAACTCCACCTCATCCAGAAGGAAGTCTCATTTCCGTGTTAACGATTGATGCAATCTACTTGACTTGAGTCCACATACATTACCAGTTGTTTCGGAGTTTGGTCAATCCTGGAAGAGTGTTTCAATGTTTGCTAGCCTACTTCGACATCCAATGTGGCCTCTCTGGCATGAACGCCTTGCTGCAGTTAACTAGGAGAGCTCACATTTTGTACCACACAGCTGACATTAACGCACAGAAGGTCTTCCAATGCTAATTTAATGCCAGGCAGGTGAGCTCATAAGGCTTTACATTTTTAAAAAACGATCTAACCATCTTATTTTAGCAATACAATGAAGAGAGCAAACACCACCGTTGGGTCCGTCGTGACAGGCTGACACCCGCATTATTAGAAGAACAGTTGAAGTTCTGAACAGAATCAATTTGATGGACCCCAGCAAACTAGACTCCCGGTCCCGCCTTGCCCACCCCCTCGGGCATGCGCGTTTGTGTTCATACAGTTTAAAACTGGCTGCAACCAACCCAGCCCAAAAACCTATTGGCTGACCTCGGCGATTAATTCCCCGCAATAATTACAGTCATTAATCTCAATTGCGCTGCGCAGTTACAATTTGAGCCAAACTAAACATTTGCTGCAGTCTACATGATCCGTTTGCAATATCAATGTAAATTGCCATGCTCTGCATTGAGTCTACCAATCCCATACTCCCCACGCTTTACGATAACGTAATGGTTAACGTGTTGGTCTGTCAACTGCGAGTTTGGCGGTTAGAATCCCGTTGTTATAGCGTCTCCTAGGAAACTCGGCTATAAAATAGGTTCAGTGACCACACATTGTCGAATCGAGGATCCGGCGATAACGGAAACGATTGGCTGTACACTCTCAGCTACCGAGGCCAAGAAAATTCCGTCGTTAAATATTCACACACATATGCTTGCCTCTCTGGAGGGACTGCTTGCCTGTGTACGATTGTTGGGAACCTGTGGATAGGAATTATAGATTAAAGGGAAAATGCTTCCTGGTGAAGACGATCTGAATAAGTGAAGGGAAGATTAACCAGCTTCCCCTAAACATCGTACCCTGTTCTTCCCTACAGACGTAAATTTACCTAGCGCCCACTGGCGCTGATGTGATGCAAGGCGACAGTTGAGCTGACCTTTCGTCGTACCCGAGAAGTCGTTGCTGTAGAGTGTACACTGTAGAATATCCATGACAATGCGTGCACATCCTAATGCACAGCATAGCTACACTTATACGTCTGTGTAAAGGTTGAACCTAACAATGGAAATCCACTTCTGAGCCGTTTCACTTTCACCAACAGCATTTCCCTCTGGAGGAACTTACGTTCTAAACGAACTCTAACAGCGCAAAAGACGAGGCGCTAAATAAATGTCTCTTTCATCACATTACACACACAAACCTACTCAACTTCTCGAGGTCTATTCAAAACTCAAGGGACAAAGACATTTCTGATGTACCGTAGTAGACATTTACACGTTTAGTTAAGGAACAACCATCTTTGACACATCTGAGCACTACTTCGACAACATATCCCTTCAGGAGAAAATCCTCTGCGGCTCCCGTTAGCTACATTTTCTTGTCCTTATATTATTCGCGAGTTGGCGCCTATGTTACGTATCGCCTTTTTATTAAGTGGATTGAACGGTCAACGCATCTAAAGCTATTATGGTAGGCCATAGATACCACATTATGTGGTATATTCTCATATTTATGTGTACATGTAAGCGTGTGTATTAGTTGTGTTTTTTCGTTGTGTTGGTTGATTTGTTGGTTTCTTCTTTAAATGTTTGTGAAGAAGTCGGTCGAAGATGTGAAAGAGAGGATTCAAGTTCTTCGGCTCAGGATCATCGACGTCAAGAACTTGGAAGAGAAAACTATTCACGAGATAAGTATTGTAATGTTATATAAGCCTGATATATATATATAATCTAGATGTTAGTATCAAGACAATAGCTTATCATTATCATCATCATTATCATCATCATCATCATCATCATCACCACACCACCACCACTACCTTCGTCATCATCATCATCAGCATCATCATCATCATCATCATCACATAGTACTTGCTATGGTGACACTCAACCTATGCTCAGCAGCGCCTTACTTACACAATAGAATTATATAGCGCGTTTGCATGCCTCTCGTAAACGCTGTACACACGACTATGTAATCGATCTAAACAATCGAGCACATGTACCCCCTGGACCCCCCCCCCCCAGCTACGCCTCTGTCTGGATAACTTTAAACTGGACTGTAAACTGGAACACACATGACATTTTTATGTATGCTCGTATTATGTGTACGTATTGTGTATAATTCTCGTTTCGTTGTATCTTGTCTACGCCTCTCGTGTTACCTGGTCTGCGTCATTGTCTGCATTAATTGCATGGGTATCGTTTGAATGATGTCGATGTATTCTATGGTTGCTGTGAATGGCCATCAGCCTCCGAAACATGATGATCTCCAGCCCAAGGTTATCAGTGTGTTGACGTCAGTCGGTTGGCTTCCGTCAACTGTCAACCTCAGTCAAGTTTATGACCAAGACTACAGGGATGAAAGGAGTTGGGCTTGTTTGCAATTAACATCTCGCACTTTGGATCATTGGCTAAAAATCTGTCTGTCTGTCTGTCTGTCTGTCTGTCTGTCTGACTTGAGTCACTTGCGAACATAGGCGCCGACTCCACAGGGGCAACAGGGACTTTCGCCCCAGTACTCACCAAGGTTCTGGGGCGAGAGTATATTTCGCCCCAGTACTTTTTTGGACATTCCAAATATCTAAAATTCAAAATGCTTAATTAAACTTAACGCCGGCTGGACCGTCAAAGTTTGTAAAGCGGTCGTTTATATCAGACGGATTCAGTAATTGGAGGCCAGTGTTTAATCTATACACCTTGGGGGGGGATTTCTCCCCCAGGATTTATGTTTCCCCCTCAGAGAAAAACGGTCATCAAATTTATCTGAGACGAATTCCTAAAAAAGTCATAAAATTTTTCTGAGACAAATTCCTAAAAACGTCACGAAGTTTTCTTGTAATGTGAAATTCCAGAAAAGATCATCGAATCTTTGCTGATGGATGAAATTACCATGTCGAAATTCTGAAATTTTTTGGCGACCGCCCTTCGGACGCTCGTTGGTCCCCCCACAAACCTTCTTTCCCCCTCCCCCCAGAAGAGGGGGACTAGATTAAACACTGATTGGAGGCACGCCGTTGAAAGCTTCAATGGCCACCAGAAGTCCGATTGTCACAGAGCTGCAGTTAGTACACTTGAATCTGCAGCTGAAAGTGTTAATGTCCACAGCAGTTTGTCGAAGGCAAAGTGAGATGATGTGGTTGCAGCAAGGATTTCACTGCATCACATTGTCACATCTCTTGTTTACCTAACCGAGCAAGGATTGGCTATACTCAGTGGCGTCACTGAGGTTGGTGTCTCCCAGTGCGGTAGGTCATGGTGTCACCCCATTGACCTCCTACCTTAGTCCCTTATCAGACCATACAGTATAATGTTATCTGTTATTGTTAATTTAAAAATAATAAATTTATGCTGAAACTCGGCACAAAATTTTTTAGACATTCGTTTTGGGATCACCCCCTCTTAAGGTGTCACCAGGTTCGGCACGCACTCCCTAGTGACGCAACTGGTAAGACTGACTCAACCGCCAAGGGGCTTAAGGAAAATAAGTAAGTAAGTAAGTAAGTACCGGTATATCCTTTATTAATCCAACTGCTAACCGCATTTTGGTTTACACGTGTATACATATCACGTCCAGCTTAAAGTACTAAGGCCTATATTCGGGTGAAAATCATCCTAATTATGAAAGATTTACGAGCCAGACTGTCAAGGGGGCTCGGGGAGAGGGCAGACAAAGCAGGATAGGCATGGGATCATCCCATCACGAGATCATGGGAATGAAATTCTTGCCCCAGTACCTTTTACTAAAAGTCGGCGCCTATGCTTGCGAAAACGTTTGCGTCAGTTTGATTGCCTTCGTGTTTGTTTTTCTGTTCGTGTATGCATCCATGTCTGTGTGTAGGCTTACATGCTTCTATCTGTTCGTGTATATATGTCTCCGTCCCGTCCATCAGTCATAGGCTGCAGTTGGTTCCAATCCGATCTGAATTCAAGTGAAGCCGTTTTCAAGTAACCTGTTTCTGGTTCCACACTCAGGCGGAACTGGAGCTGCTGCAGTGGGAGTATAGGACGCTGATAGAACAGCTGCAGACGGAGAAAGACAGAATGGCCGTCATCAATCATCAGCAGATGGAGTTGATCTTCGAGGCGGCAAAAGAAAGGGAAGAGGTTGGTGGAAAACCTGGAAGATTAATAGTGACTGCAGCTCGTTTAACCTTACTGCGGTCTGAAATGTAATGCGATGTAAGGTCAGATAAATGAAAGTAGGGCAAGGCAAGGTCAGATAGGGTCAGATAAAGTAAACAATGTATGGTATGATAACTTAGATAAAGTAAGTTTAGGTAAGTTACAGGATAGGCAAATTTATTCAACGGAAAAACGGCTCTGACTTCCAAAGTATTGACTCTAAGGGAGGCTCAAGAGCTCTCTGTCAAACAAGATCGCCGCCAGTGCCTCAACCCCCACAAAACCCGTGAATTTGTTATCTCCATCAGAATGAAAGTAGTCCCCCCCAACTTAATTATTCCGGGGGCTATTAGCGTCGCTTCTCTGCGGGTTCTAGACGTTACCATCTGCTCCGACCTCGGGATGGGGCCCCATCTAGATGAGGTCCTATCGACATCCTCTTCTTCACTCCATGCACTCCGAGTTCTCGGGTCCCACGGATTTTTTGCCTAACGTCTTGCAGGAAATAGCTAGGGCCACCACCGTAGCCTCCCTGATGTACGCATCCCCGACTTGGTGGGCTACACCCGGGCGGGAGACAGGGAGAAGATCGCGCAGCTAGGCCCTACCGAGGAAAATGCGCCGAATTTCCTTATCCGTCCAAAGTGCTTCAGAACTGGCCAGGCAGGCTGATGAACGCCCATTCAATGCAGCTGTTGCTGACCTTAGCCATGTTCTGCGACCCTACTTCCCTGTTGACCGTAACATCCCCATAATCTCCGGCTGCGGACTCACAATTTCACATTGCCCAGAAGGAATGATAGAAACGTTACATCCCGCTGTACAGAAACATCTATTAACCGTCACAGTCTCAAATTGAGATCCCAGTTAATTAATTAATTACAGTTGCTGACTTTGTTTTTAAAGCCGTGTAAGCCTATCGCGTTTGCGTCGAGAGGAATTTCTGCAATTAACGAAATTTGAATGATTTGATGTAGGTAAGCAAAGGTAGGACTAACATGAAATAAGACCGTGTATAGTATACACTGTATACAAGCTAAGGTCAGGCAAGATCATCAAAGTGAGGTTATTCAGATTTTGGCATTTAAGTCTTCTAGAAGAAACTCTATATAAATGTGCATCATCTTCCTCACCCCCTCTTCCTCCTCCTGATCAGCCTTCTCCTCCTCCTCCTCCTCCTCCTCCTCCTCCTCCTCCTCCTCCTCCTCCTCCTCCTCCTCCTCCTCCTCTTCCTTTTCCTGATCATCCCCTCCTCCTGCTCCTGCTCCTCGTCCTCCTCCTCCTGATCATCATCATCATCCTCCCGATCCTCCTCCTCCTCGTCCTCTTCCTCCTCAACATCATCATCATCATCATCATCATCATCATCATCATCATCATCATCATCATCATCATCATCATCATCATTATTATTTCAGCATTACCCCAGCCATTTGGCGACTTTGGGTGCGATATAGACGAGTTTCAGTATTTTTCGGTTATTATTTTGTTGAGTCTGGTGCTTTTCCTCATATTTGGCCCAAATCCTGTTATGTTTTCCTTTGTATTGTATTCCCAGCGTTGTTCTGGTCTTCCTTTGTTTCTCTTTCCTTTGACTCTCGCATTCAGTTAGAATAACGAACGCGAAATCTGTTAATAGGCCGAGAGGCAACTGGAGTCGGAGAGGCGGAGGTTGGAGGAGCTGGAAGGACGCCTGGAGGAGACGAGGAAGCGTTGCTTGTCGCTTGGCATCGATCCAGACGATGACGTCACACTGAAGGAATCTGCACTCGGTGAACTCATCGTCAAGGGAATGGAGGAAGTGGAACATCAACGCCGTCTCTTCGATGACCTTGAGTTTCATCTGCTGGAGGTAAAAGGTTCTATTGCGCTGTCATGGTAACTGAACCCTAGAATCAACCGATTACTCGACAAATCCATCAGTCAGTCAGTCGGTCGGTCGGTCGGTCGGTCGGTCGGTCGGTCGGTCGGTCGGTCGGTCGGTCGGTCGGTCGGTCGGTCGGTCGGTCGGTCGGTCGGTCGGTCGGTCGGTCGGTCGGTCGGTCGGTCGGTCGGTCGGTCGGTCGGTCGGTCGGTCGGTCGGTCGGTCGGTCGGTCGGTCGGTCGGTCAGTCAGTCAGTCAGTTGATCCACTAATCAACAAACCAGCATAACCATGGAAGAAATATACCACATTCTGAACACTAACCAACTATATGCAGTCAATCAATCAGTCAGGCAGTCAATCAATTAAGCAGTCAATCGGCTACTGTTCACGAGATTTCTGTTGGTTGTTTCGTGTTCATATGTATTCTACACCATTTTGCTGTTATGCCCTCAACTGCACGCAGCCTACCATGCATGCAGTAGTTGGGCTATAGGTTCCTGTAATATCCGTTAGACCCTATAGCCCATAATAAACATCTTCTAGGCTTCCTTTGGAAACATGGGATGGACACCTGTTATATCAGTGGGGCGTGGTGGCTCAGTGGTAAGTTCGGCGCCTTGTGACCGGAGGGTTGCAGGTTCGAATTCCACTCTAGCCGCTGCGTACGGACCTTGGGCAAGTCCTTCACTCGCAATTGCTCGTGGCGCTTCGGCGTGAAAATTCCGGCACAGTATACCAATGCTGTAGTCGGGAGCGCCTCTGAGTAGTAGTTGACTTCGAGAGGCGCTATAGAAATATCCGGAATAAATAAATAAATCAGACATGTTTACAAATGCGATTGACAAATTAACAAAAACCCTGACCGAAAGACATTCAGAAACACATTCTCAGTCGATTTGTATAATCTCCTCTGCATGAAAAAGCAACGTAGAGTGCTTTCTTAAGGCTGTACTATGGGAACAGAATCAGTTTGACAGTTTTTGCTTTCGTAAAGTTAGGCAATCGATTCAAAATGACATACATTTTCAAGAGAATGTTAGGAAAAGAGACTCACAATAAATGCTTTGATTAGAAAGCAAGAATAAACCAGAGTTAGAGCTATTAATAAACACGAAATTATAAAAAACCAAACAGTCCAATTATTCATGCTCATCAGCTTCCCGCGACTCAGATTCACACTCTGCTGTGCATGTTAATTATTTCTGTGCATTACAAAATTTCTGAATATCCGTAATGAAACAAGAAATGATAATGATGATCATGGTGACGATGATTATGACGACGAAGGCGGCAGAGGCGATGGTGATGAATGATGATGGTACCATAAATGAAATTAATCATAAGACATCAGAGTCACAATCACCCTTTATAACAAAATAAACCACGCTAAACGAGATGCAGTTGTCTTTCTGGAAAAGATGAGCAGATGATTTTGATGGATGCTGGCGCTGTGTTTGGTTTAAAGATGGAGACAAGAATGGAGGAAGAACGAGAACCACAGCAGCGGAAGTTAGCAGCCGAACTCAACCAGTTGAAGCAGAGCTGTTCTCTCGTAGAGGTATAATTATATAACACACGTTTAAAGCCTCTGACCATTCGTTCATGCATAAACAGCGACAACATATGCATAGCTCATTTATTTGTGCATTAGTAATTATTTAAATTAAACTAATTAGTTTGATTACTATGCTATGCTAGTTAGTTCGTTAAATTGTTAGTTAGTGATTGAGTGAGCGAGCGAGTTAGTCAGTTGCTATACTATGCTATGCTATGCTATGCTATACTATACTATACTATACTATACTATACTATACTATACTATACTATACTATACTATACTATACTATACTATACTATACTATACTATACTATACTATACTATACTATACTATACTATACTATATACTATACTGCACCATATACTATATTATACTATGCTATACTACTATACTTTATTAAACGTTACTATGCTAATTATATATATATATACACTATACTATACTCTGATTACAGGAGACGTTGCTGCAATTGACGGAACAGAAGTCTAGTCTCGTAGCTCAAGTAAGGTCGGACGTGATCGATCTTGAAAAAGAGCGCCTACTGTTGATGGAAGATTATCGAAAGGCAAGCCATATTATCCTTTTCTTCGAGACCAAAAGTCCTATAATTGAGTTCGAATGAGAACTAATGTGCTTCAGGCATTATAGGTTCTATTACTTTCACTACATTTCGCAAACTATGGTACACTGAGTAAGCTTACTCAAAAACGTCTGCTGAACACATACGAACTCTCAAATAGGCCTCTCGAAAAATTATTATCCATTAGAATTAATTAAACTGAACAAAAGCATAGACTCTATTGTGTTTTAAATTTACACAAACATCTAAATGAACCTTCCCTGACGCTAATAGTATTAGGCTTATTGGATATTAGGCCTCTCACAGTAAAAAGGAACATCATTTTTGTTCAGGAAAAAAAGAAACTGTCCTGCTTTGTGAACGGAAGTGGTGTAAACCTTGACATCTCACCAACTAATCAACTGTTGTCTTTCAATGCCACTCCCCTTCACGTCTCGCACTACAAGTCCAAGGTTGGTAAGACGCCTTCAACAAATGTCGTCTACAGCCTATAAAATTATCTGCCTGCATAATGCAAGAATTCCAAACACAGATAAACGGCATCATAATTATAGAAGTCCCAGTTGGTAAGGGAGACTTTATGAAATTAAAGTGTATACTGACTGCAGAATTCAAGAATTGTCAGTCACAATGCTGACCAAGCTGTAGAATTTGCTACCGGTGTTATTTGGGAGGTAAACGGGAAGTCTTGGTCCAGGGATTTCCCGTTCAACAGCCTAAGGAAAGAGCGACTTCTCCTACGGTCCACTATATATTTGGCCATGGAAGCTTCAATGTTCTGCATTCGTATTTATAATCACATAGCTTCCTACTGTGTAAATTGCAGGCTGCACAGAGAATTGAGGGTGCTGAATTCAGTGAAGATGCTGTTGATTTGGACGATGCTTTTCTTCCCAAGACGCCATCATCCACCACAAGTGTTCTACAGAGGTTGCAGGAACTAGAACACAGAGATCCCGAATATAAAAAATTCACAGAAAATAGTAAGATCGATTTACACAAAGTGAAAGATCGTTTAGAAAATCCTATGATCGAAATTGGGCGATAGCAACAATTCTCATTCTTGAAGGTGTATATATATATATAACAGAGCAGCTTTACATTCAAATATGAAACATTTGAACTGTGTGCATAAAATTCTGTGAAAAGAGAAAGAATCTAAACTTATATGCATGAGCAAACCCTATGAACGCCATGAACACTGAACCATTATAAACATGAACAACTCGTGAGCATTTAGACAGCGTAGACATAGCCCTACAATGCATAAACTAGTCTATGAATAAAACGTCATAAGCAAACTATGGACACAAGCAGACTTTAAACAAATGAAGCATTATCATCACATAGACATGCAGCATACTTGCAACGAATACTTTTACACTTTCATCGTTTGTTAAAATCACTTAATTGTTTATTCATCTCGTAAAGCAAATTTTAATTTTCACAAACATGCCTCGATTAGAACCAAACGCAGATGACTTGTGAAGTCGAAACCGTTGGCTTGTCTTTGTTCCAGAGGACCCTGGAGTCAGCGACGGAGAAGACGACTTAGGAGTGGCAGACGATCAAAGCTTTCTGTCTTCGTCGTTTTCAGTCGACCGACTGAAGTCCTGGCTCGCATCGGATCAGTCGTCGTCGGACTCCAAACTCAGATTCTTTTCCGGATCGGACGAAGGCGCTAGTGTCCGGAGTATGGAGGAAGATCTGGACCGGCTCTTGTTGCAAAAGTAGGTTCTGAAGAAAATCTAAACTATTCTTAAGCCATTTGGATATAGACTTCTGGGTTGCATTAAAGTCAAAGTAAAACATAGGTCCCATGTCCCGTATAGGATTTGGAACATAGGGAGATTCTCATGTCCTATACTCTTAGGCCTTTGAGCAGATAATGGACGAATTCCATACATGCAAACACTAATGGATCAATGTGTACAATGATACACATTGTTAAACTTACCTAATCTAATCCAGTAACGTAATTAGCGTCAAAATTGTATACATGTAGTTAAAAATCATGGATTTACAGAGTATGCTTGTTTGCCAGCTACGATGTGTCGGATTTTTATTTCATAGGTTTATTAGTGTCTGCTCTAACCAGATATGATTCCTTTCAGGAGACTGCATGTAGATAAAATTCAAATGGTTAGTCCTGTTTGGATATATATTTGAGCTGACAGATGTCTGAGCTTTTGTTGCGCTGTCTCTGTCTCTTAGTGCTGATCGATACTCGTTTGGCACCGGCTGCAGCAGCCAATCAAAGGAAGAGATCGATGGAAGAGACTTCATCGATCAATCGACGAACGATGGACGGCATTACGTCAAGAATCGACGATCAGCCGCAGCTGAGGTTCAGAATCAATTCATTACACAGTCGATAATTATATTAGGCCCTACTTCGTGATTTGTCTTTGTGCTTCACCTTCATCGTCGTCACAATCGTCGTCTTACAACAACGACACACATGATAACGGATTCATTATCGGTTTATGGATATTTTCATCGTTACTGTCATTATCATTTGCATCGTTCCCATCATCATCAGTTGCAGCAGTGATGCTTCTGCTTCGATAGGGTGTGATCAGTGGAGTGTGGAGATGGAGCCGTGCAGCAGATGCTTCAGCCGCAAACCGATCCTCGCAACCGACGGACAATGGTCCAGCAACAGAGACCGTTGTCATGAGAACAAATCCCAGAGTTCAGGTTAGATGTAATTCGAATCCGTCAGCATATATCATTTTCGTCACAACCATAATTAACAACCATCTTCTCCTCCACTTTCGTCATCTTCATCGTAATCATAATTGTCGTCGTCATCATCACATCCACGACCCTCGTCGTGATCGTCTTCGAGAACAATACCATCATCTTTTTACGATGATGACGATTATCTTGGCGATGTACTGATGATAGTTAGGAACTTAAGATGATAATCAATCTAAAGGCAACAACGACTACAAGTTTAGCGTTTTTCTCTGGTTCCAGTCACGTCCAATGACTCGTTATCTTCCGGTTCGTGGTTCCTGTGACCTCGACCTGCGCCAGTTCATCGAGTCGTCGGGTCACCGCGTCGACGGCAACCCCCACATCCACCTGACTCCATCCACGTGCCGCGGTCACCTCGTCAAGATGGGAACGAAGTTTCGACTGTGGCACAGACGCTGGTTCGTCTTCGATCGGACGAGGCACAGCGTCATCTACTACGCGGACCAGTCAGCGAAGAAGGTCCGAGGATGCGTCCTCTTCTCGGCCATCGAAGACGTGTTCGTCGACCACCTGCGGACAGTCCGAAGTCCGAGTCCAAAGCTAACTTTCTGCCTCAAGACAACCGTCAAGAACTTCTACCTGGTCGCACCCAGTCCAGAGGCAATGCGTATATGGATAGATGTACTTTTTACGGGCGCCGAGGGATACCAGGGTTTCAGCTAGCCGTTTGAAAGTCGTCGGTTCAACTACAATGGGTGCCAGCTAGGCAAGGGCGTAACTTTGGTATAATAAGCGGGGGTACCAATTTCTTGCATAGACGAAGCAAGGCGGAGACTGCGATTTCTGGGAAGGCACAATAATAAAATATTGATTGGCATTGTTCAAAAAGTGGAGGTACGGTACCCCGGTCCAAAAAGTCGGGGGTACGGGTGCCCCTTATACCGCCCCCCCTACAAACTACGCTTATGCAGCTAGGTCCCGGGGTTTGGGGTTGTTGAGCACAGATCATATAGGTGAACAGCAGACGTGTTGGCCGTTCGTATGCCATGGCAGCTAATCCTAACCGCCTCCCTTGGATCTCACAGATTTACAAGTATAGCAAGCGTCGCTCAGCATCTCACTCGCCCTCTCGTGTCATGTTGCGGATTAGATTCCGATGGGATCCAGATCAGAGGAGATGTTATGAAATCTGACACACACTTTTCTCCAGAACATCATTTTTCGATTAGCACTTGCACGAGTGAGGAACTTGTCTCGAGTCTACCGGCCCCCTCATTTGTCACCCATTAAGTCCTCGATTTCAGCAATTGGGGTGTAGAGGCTACAATTGATGAGACAGTTGTACAAAATTATAGCCTGCATATCATTCCCATTATCAGGGTGAGAATTGTCGGGGGGTTGAACCCCCTAGTCTTTCTTAGGACCCCATAGTTAAGTCTTCATTGCACACCCCAACTCCACATAAATCAAGGTCTAACCCACCCCCAGTCTTTTTTCTACAATTCTCAAACTGCCCATTATACCAGACATTATTGCAAAACTTTATGTAGTGTAATGTAATACATGATTTATATAGCGCCTGTTCGAGTTCATCACTCGGCCCCAGCCATGGGCGGCGATCCCAGGGGGTCGCGGGGGACAAGACCCCCACCTTTAAGAGTGGGGGGACACGCCATACATCGGACCCCCCCCCAAATTTTGAAGATACACCAAAACAGGTCAAGAAATGCAATTGTGTGTGAGGGCAAAAATGAGTTTTCAGTGGTTTTTGACCAGATAAGTTGTTTTTGAGGAGAAGTGTCCCCCCAAATTTAAAGGAAAAAAAGTAATAAAATTGTGGAAGAGAAAGAAAAAGGGCAAAAAAATTTTGTGGAGACGAATTGCCAAAAAAGGTCAGTTATTTTGAAGGTATGATTTCTGAAGATCTGAAGATGTAACGAAAGTAGGTGGAGGACTAAAAAAAAGAAAAAAAGGTCATGAACTTTTTCGAAGATGAGATTGCATATTTCTTTGGAAGAAAGCAGATCAGTGTGAAAAGGTAGTAAAAAAAAGGTCATCAACTTATTTCGGAGATGAAAGCGAAATTTTTCGGAGATGAAGTGGCAGAAAATTTTTTTGGGGGGGACAAGATTTTAAAAAGCGGTCGTCGACGAGATCGTGGCCGAATTTGTCCCCCCCACCTGTTAGACAAGATCGCCGCCACTTGCCCCAGCGTGCACAACCCAGCCCCTCATGGTGTGCACTTCCTTAGTCTGTGACCAGGGCAAATTTGGTTCGAGATTTCTGCTCCATCTGCACCCCCTGCCAACTCGGCTATGATGAGTACACTAACCGTACCCTGTCAGTGGGAAGATGAGACGGCGAGGGAGAGGTTTGGCTACCCGCCCTCATATGCTGAGGCTAAGAAAATGAAGTCGCTAACAGCTCATGTCTATGGCTGCCTCAGGGCTAGCTTAAGGGACTGTTCTTCTCTATCTTAAGTGGTAGTCTACAAATGTCCGTTTGCAGTAAATTATAACGCAATGCCTGTGTGATGTTACGGAAAGCCGCTATACAAATGGTCGGATATATACATGCATTTAAATTGCTACTTTGCGGGAGGTCCAGATATCGACATCCCCAGAGGCGCGTTTACAGAAAACGGGGCCCTAGGCGCAAACAGTTTTGGGGGCCCTTCTGAAGTTGTATAGACAGAGTCTGAGACTTTGGTGGTGTTTAGCCTATCATGTCCAAAAACCCACGAAGTTGAACTTAAAGCCGTTTTTGTGAATTTAATTTAATTTAATAATTTTAGTTTTGAAAAAACTAACATCGGGCAAGAGTCTACGACTCTAAGATCTTTGCATCGGGTGTTGAATCAACAATCAATGAGAAATACGTGGCCATTTTTACTTCTTGAATAAGCTGAGCTTTTAAATTGTCTCCATTATTGCGATGAAATCATCACAAATTGTATTAGGTAAAAATAGTTTCCATCGTTTGGGGGCCCTCCGAGATTTGGGGGCCCTAGGCGCGCGCCTAGTGCGTCTACGTGTAAACGCGCCTCTGCACATCCCTAAGTGTAGGATGAGAATACGAAAGGAAATGGGAGCGTAACGGTACTCATTTCTCAGTCAATTTTTTTTATCGAACGAGTTCCTTCACCACAGCGGCCCGTTGGAGTGGATGCCACGCTATGGCCTATATAGGCCTATCGTGTACAAGTCCCCGTTTACGGACGTTTAGGCACGAGATTTAAATCTCGTAAGTGCATCCTCGCGGCAAAGGCACCTTAATAAAATATGCTTTAACCAGAGTAGAGAAGTGTCATGGCTAGTCAGACATTCTAGTCTGCAAATCGTAATCGCAAACTCCAAATGTCTAAAGCGGTACTCTAAAGCAAAGCGCAGAGCACCAGCTGATTCACGAGCACCGCGTCGTATCCAAGGGGTTGTCCAGAGATCGATGTCCAAATAGTTATCACATCATGTGCTCTACGGACAAGATAACGCTGATATCACTTGTTCTTCTCGAGTTATCAGCTGGTTTTGATACTGTGGACTTTATTTCTTCTTTTCTACTTTTCTCCTGCATCGCTCCAGTGCTGGTTAAATGTAAATGAGCTGGCTAAATGTAATTGTGCTGGTTAAATGTAAATGTACTGGTTAAATGTAATTGTGCAGGTTAAATGTAAATGTGCTGGTTAAATTTAACCAGCACTATTTTTCAATAGCACCTGCTCATTTTCAATGAATTGATTGGGTGATATTACACCATTGCCCACTTGAATAGATGCTATGCCATTAAGAGTCCGTCTGTATGAACTGTACTAACCGGAGATTCAAATCTCTTAAAAATACTCCATGATAGGTATGTGCACCATGGTAAAACATGGTCCCCTTTCTCAACTTCCGGATCCGCCAGTGGCAGCAACAGTGGTTAGAAGGACCGATGGGTTGAAGTGAATTGAATGGGCTGAAGTGGTGGGTGAGGTAGAGAAGTCTTCCAATTCCCAACCTCCCACAGATTAAAAGATGTCCTATCAACCAATCATAAAACACAAAGATATCTTTATAATAAGTTTAATGCTGCAACACCGAAACACTGCAGAAACAATTACTCTGAATTGAACACTTGTCAGCAATTAAGGGTTTTTGGAAAATTCAGGCAAGAAAAACAAGTTTATTAACTACATCATGATGTTAAACTTAGTACTTCTCAGATCTATTAAACACACAATATATGCATATCTGTCAGGTTATGTGCCTTTTCAGAACCTCTCAATGACACCTTAAAAACAGGAGGAGTTTACTGGCTGCATAATGATATAAAAAAAATGTACTATATATTTTAGTATATATATATATACTATGTACACATACATTTACAATGTGTCATATATACACATATACATACACAAGCAAAGGCGTTGGCATGGTTTTGAGAGGGGGGTCATCAGCAGGTCCAACTAGGAGTGACTACGATTATGCTTTGCATCACACAAAAACGTTTTCATTCCTCTACAACTCAGATAAAACCAATGACAACCATTTTCCAACTCTCAGAATTTTTTTATGAACTTGTCACCCAACCGAAAATTATCCAGCAACAGTTGTGCCTCTGTGCCAAAACCCTTGGATGTGCTTATATACAAGAGTGCATTGGTGAAATGTATAAATCTTCTACAGCAACTTTAAATATAGTGCAGTGTCAAAGTAAACTGTTAAATCTAACTTTAAAAAAAGTGTAACACAGCACTTGGGGCCATCCATATATTACGTACGCATGGAGGGGAGGGGCGTACCACAAATGCATGTGCTTGCGTACGGAAACGGGTGGGGGGTAAAACCTATAATTTGTCTACATTGGGTCTCAAATTGATTGGCCTTCAAGTGAGCCAGAGTTCAGTCTTTTCAGCTATCAGGTACAACTAGGGGAAGTAGGACTGTGGGAGAGGTGTCACTTGTATGCCACCTTATGACCTTACCTCTGAACGCTATTATTAAACTATCACACAGTGCAGCAGTGAGTCCATGGATTACTCATCCTCAATCTGGCCTAAAGTGCAGACAGTCGCTGCCTGGAGCTGTCGAACTGACACATTCTGCAGCTGGTCTTGGGGGGTGTGCGTCAAGCATACGAACGCAGGTGGGTGGAGGGGGGGGGTGGAAGAAAGTACGCTTGCGAACAGGGAGGGATCCAATTTTCCCGGATTTTTTGCACGTAATATATGGATGGCCCCCTGCCATAATAGCGATTGGCCAAGCTGCCAAACTGAATATCATCTATTCACTGATGCTTAGTTTGAGCAGCAGGGCACGAATTAAAATTATGCGGAAAAAGTGCGTTGTTCTGGTAACAGCAGCTACTAATGTTATCAGAACACTCAGCGACACTTGAACACTATTTGGCAAAAGTTCTTAGCAAGCACACCAGATGCAGATAACAGTGTACAAAAAGTTAGGGTAGCCACAAACTTTCTGGGTGTTGGCTATGGTGCCTATGCCTCATCTGGACATATATGTGTCTCGGACCACATGGCCATGGTAACAGACACTGTTTCTTAGAAGTTAAGAGTCCTAAAGCTTTCTAAAAAGATCGCAGCACAAGCCAACTGTTATGAAGGAAGATATTTGCTCTTGCATTCAAATACAAATAACTGGGCCTAAGGTTATGAGACCGAGTCCAAGGTTGAAGAAGATTTTCCAAGGGTGTACAGGATGTCTTTGACATCCGAAATTGTAGCATTGTCCGTTCAGTTGGTTAACTCTGCCCACCTTTAAAGCACAGACAAAAGAAAAATTTGTAAGCCTAGCACACACAAACCAATTACCAACTCTACCAATCCCTCACCCACCGCCCAACTCACCCACCTACAAAAACTTCACCAATATACTCCTTCTAATCCAAATTTAGACCAAATATAAACTGGAACCTTTCCCAAGAGCTGTGGCTCCAGTTTGTCCCTCCCTAGTTTTGGAAGTGCCTGAAGATTGTATTCTTTGACACGGATTTCACTGACTGGTTTGATTCAGGAGCGCCACTGGTGAGTTTTTAACATGGTGCTTTATAAATGTCAGATGACAATTACAATCTCTTCATACCACTACCTTTGTCAACCATATCTTCTACCAAATTATACAGTGATTGCATTACAACGAGTTCTCATCCACAAGTTCAGATAAATTTGCTCTTGTTCTCAAAAGCATTGAAAATGAGTTCTGAGTCTATATAGATGAGTTAAATCTTGGATCCATATCCTCAACCACCTCATACCAGAACTGGTCTTTCTACAGTAGGTGTGGTTCTGTTCACAGCACCACTTCATAAAGAACAAAGAGATGTCGCCTGACAGCTATCACAAAAACCACAATCAAACAAGATCACGATCAAAGAAAACCATGATAACAGAATCACAATGGAAGAAAACAAAGATCAACAAAATCACAAGACCTCGATACATGTGTGTCATCACTGGATGGTGATCATGACATATACAGATGCTCACCAGCCAAGTCTTTCTCCTTGGCACAATATCCTGGTTCAGCGGTTTCATCTGCAACTCTGGTTTCATTCAGCTGGCCATCTGTTTCAGCAACCTTATCCTCGTCTGATTTATCACCTGTTGGATCTGGCAGCTCAACATCCGAAGCAGAAGATACATCACACTGGATACGTAGTTGCACAGCATCTTGTGACTGGTCTATATTCGGCTGCAGAAAAACGTCCCCATAATTATTTACTATTTACTTCCACATATGTACTTAAAGGTTTTTAATGTAAAATGTCATCTAAAACATTCATTGTATGTATATACAGTATGTACATATATGGCTATTTATATAGCACCTTTTAGAAAATGTTATGTAATGCTTTAAACACACAAATGGAAACTACACATTTATGAAAATAATTTTAAAAATTGCATAAAAAGCACAAAAAACTCACAAGTTGGTTGCTAGTGGCAACACAGCTGCTGCATTCGGAATCTGCATTTATTTCCACATCATGTGATCCATCCACAGTGCTTTCATTATCATCATCATCATCATCGTCATCATCGACCAGATGCAGCAACTCCAAGGCCAGGCTATGACCAAACTGCTCATCAGATGTGACAACAAGATCTTGTTCTTCCATTCGGTCATCCTCGGCTTTCATCCATTTTAGGGCCTTAAAAAACACACATACATTGTATGTCTATAGCAAGGATTCAGTGTCTGCAGGGTTAAAATAAATTCATACAATAATAGGTAAAATAATTATAATGCCACCTACACAATCATCATCATCAACTCTTTCACTGGTGCCATGTCAAGACTCAAGAGGGGTGACTTCAAGTGCTGCACAGTTGAATGGGATCCAAGGAAAACCATTAAGGAACAAAACTACTGTAAATTAAGGCTGTCTACTAAACGCTTGCAGTGATATGGCTTTTAATGCAGCGATATGAGAAATGTACATTTACATGAAACTTGCTATTCATACCATAATAATAATAAAACCTTTTTACAAATTCTTCAATGTACCAAAGTTCCAGAAAGACAAGCTTTGAAATTAAGATGGATAAAAGCAAACGAAGACCAAGAAGAAAAAGACTTGAACCCTGACTTCTGGGTTGAAAGTGTAGCATGCTAACCACTAGACTATCGAGTACCCCAGTTCAATTATTAAATTGCAGTAATCACTCAAAATTCCAGTGACAGATTTCAAAAATGAAATAATAATACTAATGCTATGTGTTTCAATTTAAAAGAGAATTGGATTAACAAGGTTCAGCCAAAATATCAAACTCTAGGACTAAAAACCTGGAAGGATTAATTTAAAACAGACTAAGCTCTGAAGTGAGAGACTTAATCATTGGATAATTCTTACATTATTGAACTGGATAACTGTATCATTCAATGACGAATTGTTGTTCATTGCAGTGGTACTGTGAGGGGTTGAGAGGGAGCTGCCAGAGTCAACGCCTTCTGCATAATCAAATTCAGCCTTGAGATCAGTTTTCTCAAGTCCACCTACGTATGATCTTTCTGGCTCTTCAGAAGCATTACACCCAACTGATACCTACAAGTTAAACACATGATCAAATTGTGATTTTAGAAAACAATACACCATAACATGCATCAATAAACATGATTCTGGTAAAACTAGTAACATAGCTCCAGAATTTAATTTAGCTTAACACCTCTTGATCTCTTTATAAAGCAACTTCATCATAGCTGTTATGACCTCAAGTTATAGGGATGCCAAGACACCCTTGGGATCGAGAAAAGACCCACAGTAAGTAACTTTCAGCTATAGGCCTGTTTTGCACTAGGCACTATTCGGCATAAACAGGGAAGGATTTATACTGGTAGGTGGAAAGGTAGGAACATAGGGGAAGGAAGGAAAGAGGGATAAGAAGGTGGAAGAAAGGGGAGAAATAGAGTGCAAAATAGACTTTTTCCAGAAGGGTTACTTACTTGAATTAGCTCTGCAAGATGATGCATGCAGAATAGGCTAGTATGCAAGTCATTTGCTAATTTGTGTGGTCTTTATTTATTATTGTTATACACATAGCTGTACTTGCATTATATAAACGCTAACAATAATAATATACGATGACAAACCTAAAGCACAGCCAGCAGACAGACAATGAACAATTATACAAAATAACTAACTAAGCTAACCACACACTTTAGATTCTTCCATTAGCCATGTTTCATATCAGGAAAGGTTCTTACTTCTTACAAGGTGCTATATAAATGTCCAGATACATACATACACAGATACAAGCAATAACATAGGCAACTCACTCCATCCGCCTGAACATTCCCCTGTTCAGGAAGTTCAACTGCAGCTCCTTTGGTCACGATGTCCTGTATCGCCAGGAGTGCTCTCTGCCTAAGGATGTCAGTAGAGAGCAACTGCAGCTCCTGAAAGAGCCTTATCAAGTAATGTGGGCAGTGTTCATTCAGGGCAACCAGTGCTTCTACCTCACTGTAGATGGTCTCTTGCAAGAAATTAAATGAACTCCGTTCGTACGATGTGCCTGGCAACCTATTTGAACACAAGATTACTGAATATAGGAACATAATACAAAATATTTCAACACAGTACAACCTATGTTAACAAAACATGACTAATTTCAACAAAAGTTCTTATGACCTAGTTTACTAAAAGATGACCTATTAAACTTTCGATTACCTACTTGAACACAAGATGAACTACTTGAAGATGAGATGACCTACTTGAACACCAGATGACCTACTTGAACACAAGATGGCCTACTTAAGCTGAAAGACAAGATGACCTATTTTTGCAAGCGGTACAATATAATTTAGAAGATGACCTATTCCAACAGTGACCGATTTCCCCAAAAGATGATCTACGATGATGGAAAAACCCATTTTTTAAACTCTATATCACATCTCCTGGGCTTGAAATGCATCTAACGTAAAATCTCGATGAAATGCTGCATAAATGCTCTTAACAAATGAACGACTTAGAGTGATTCCTACCTCTGTGTAGGGGCACTACCTGCACGACAGGTCTTATCATCAGCAGATACTTGATGAATGGCTGTCAGACTGGAAGCCCCACCAGACGAAACAAAGTCGTTTGAAAATCTGTTCTTCACATGAACAAACTCTGGAGCTTTCACATGTCCATCGAATTCAGAGGTTGAAGGGTCACCTGCAAAGTCAAAGAGAGCAAGGTAAGAGAGGCAATTGCTCATTCATAACATGACCTATAGCAACAAAGGCTTATTAGCCATCGTTTCAAACGATTGTTTAGCTGAGGCATAAACATGACTACAGTAAACGAACAACTGGAAATTTCTTCATGTGATTTACATGACTTCCGAATGAAATGTCAGTTTCACATGAAACTCAGCAATTCAAACTCCGGACCCATTGACAATCAGCCATCATGCCACAGAAACTGTACACAGGAACCACTACACAGGAAAAATATTGGCAGTAAATAAAAAAAATTAACACATAAAAACTTTAAGTACAGTTCCTAAGAACAAAAAGAGATGACAAACTTAGTACTAAAACACAGCATAAAGGATAAACAACTTAATTTTTAAAAATAAATTTAAGTCATCAACTGAAAAACTACTTTTCACATACAAAAGACCAATATATTAAAGAAAACAAATCAGTCATAGTATCATGCAAAACTGTAACAAAGTGTAACGAAAATGGCTAATACAGAGAACAACAGAGAATAAATTATTGCAGCGTTCCAAAACAAAGTTCATACCGTCATTATTTCCACGAGGTTCCCAAATTCTCCGTTTACTCAGATTCTTTCTGTATTGCTTTTCAGTGTGAGGAAGACTAGAATTATTTTGCTTTGGCTGCATTCTTCCAAGATCGCCACAGTTCATCCCATCACCCCATTTCCTCACAAAACAAGTTCCTGGCTGGGATGGATTGATGCGAGGCATTACTTGAACCGCACACGTCCCGATGTTGGGAATACCCATGTCACTGGCATGGATCGTCTTGATTGGAACACTTTCCTCTAGATCTGATCCATCTTTAACTGAGGACACAATGCTGGGATAAGAGTGAAGGAGTGGCGCTGGTGGTTGACGCTGGCCAGGAGAACGACGCTTGTTTCTCTGTAGGGAACGAAAACCTGGCTGACCAAAGGTTTCATTCTCCACCTTGGAAGACTCAGAAGATAGTGAGTTTTTTCTTCCAGCTACGGGAAAATGCCCTTTCCATCCACACGGAGGACCCTGACTGAACGATTTCGGAAGAGGTTTTACACCAGGTGACTGGGAATCACCTTGACCACCAGCATGCAACTGTTCCCTTGGAGTTATGGTCTCTCTGGTGCTAAAATTATTCAGGACAATTTTCTCAAGGTGGTTAAGTCTTTCAGCCATGGCATTCTGACTGGAAAGCAGCTGCAGGAAGCACTTGTTGAGTCCAAAGAAGAGTTGGTTGTGCTGGACTTGAGTGTCCTCTTCCAGTGAACGCTTTCCGCTCAAAGAACGAATGAGAGATGAAACCATGCTTTTCAGCAACTTCATTTCGTTACAAAGAGCAGAAAAACCACCTCCACCCTAAAACAAAAAGCCAACTGTGAGCAACATGCCTATTCACGACAACTGCTGGACAACTGTAGGTGAGCAACTTGTCCAAAGTTGCTACAAAGTGGCTTGAGGTAGATTTGAATCTGCGACCATCTGGTTACAAGGCACAGAACATATCGCTACACCACCAACACCACCGCATCCCATGTTATAAGTATGTAGCTACATAGTACATACATACTTATATTTTGCCTATTATGAACCTCGTAACACCTTAACGAAGAGCATGTGCTAAAAGTTACTGAGAAACCAATGCAGCTTGTCAATGAAAAACACCAGACCTAGCCGGAAATTGGACCTAGGATAGTATGGATATACAGACGAAAGATCAGCTAGTTATGATTTATGCCAACAATGCGCTGCTCATCAAAAATGTGTTAAGACGAGATAATTGTTCATTCCTAGTAAGTCTCTATCAGCAGGATTTTTCCAAGATGCAAACCTGAATCTTAGCTGATTTAATTTGAAGCAATGTACACAGCCACTGTCACAACGCACAAAGCGATGGTCACTGCACATTAAAATCAACATTGCATGTCAAAACTTTTGTTGTGAAAACCAATTAAATTATGGTCACAATCTATAATAAGACATCAGCTCACATTAGCAGTCGTCACATCATCGTCATCCTTATTGTAAACATTATTTTGATGTTTCCTTTGATGACTGAAGTGATTCTTTCGCATCACTTGCCGATTGTTCCCCAACGTCCTAGGGCTAGCCAAACCGTGCTCCTTAGTGTTGCCTGAAAACAAACGACTTGCGCTGATGAACACATTTACTTACATAAGGTTGCACAGCAAAGTGAATCACAGGGCAATGCACAAGTGCAGCAACTAGATAAGGGATTTGTTAATTTATTACATATCTCTTAAATGTAAATGTAAATGTACACGATTTTCTATAGCGACCGTATATGGCCTCGACCCTGCTCATTTTTCAATGAATTGATCGGGTGAGATCCTTCACCACCGCTGCCCGTTTGAATAGGCGCCACGCCATTAAAGGTCCCCGTGTACGGACCATGCTTGCCCGAGATTTAAATCTCTGAAAGAAGCCACCTTCGGGAAGCGAACCGCGATCCACATGCTTTCTTACAACAAGTCATAAAATTGCTCTAATGGAATCGCATTTGAGAAAGTGCAAACACAACAGTAATTCAACAACTGGACCTATTAGTGCAGATTACACAGCTCAACAACCATCAATTTCACGTGAAATTGCAAGATTCAAATCCCAAATGTGAAGAAGAGAGTTAAACACATGTGCAGTCAGTCACTCACCATGTCAGTTTCATCATCATCATCAGTAAATGTGCAAATTAATTATCTTATGATGTCTTCATTTGGCATCTTTTTACAATCATTGATAATTGAACATAACAATGGCTTGTTATAAGCAGAAAACTCGCCTTACTTTTATTTATTGTATCTTATTGCTGTGCAGTGTATTGTCTTGCACTTCATCATTAAGCAACAAAGAACAAATTAAGCAAAGAAAGTTTACAATGAATTCAAAATGCAGTTAAGAACATTTTGTAGTCTACTTTAAAAAAACCATTTGACTGGAAAACTTGTTAAAATTACATGCAAATGATGCAGTTTGGTGCCTGTGTGCGTCGTGTTGTGACATGTTCTGTGACATATGTCGCATCCCAGGCACAGACAAGCTGTTGATGATGGGACGAACAATTCGACCTGTGTCACAATCATTGTCAATGCAGTAGGTACCATCTCCACTGTATGCATCATCACCACTGGCAACAGCCTCCTTCTTTAAGTTGCCATCTGTAGACACTGAACATCAGCAACATATTAAAATTAACAATACAAAACTACAATTCAATATTATTACTATTGGAAATGTGGCATTAAGGCAATGACACGGATTTTTATCACTGTTCAAATTGGACAACATAATGTAAAGTGTCTGGTAATTTTTGTGACATTATTAAATGCTCTGATAAATATAGAAACATACATAAATATATGCATGCAAACATACATAAGGTAGATGCTGATTTACCATATGTGCAGATCTGGATGTAGATAATTGGGCATAAGTGGCTTTGAGAAATTCTTAAAAGATACTGTATCTTAATTGTTCAGATAACTTCATACAACTCCTATCAATAAGACTTCTGCTAAGTAATGTCATGTAATGTAACAAAACACTTATTTAGTGCCTTCAAATACCTCCCAAAAGAATTGTTGCACGGTTATTTAACACAACAAGTGTGACTTTAGGTAACCAGAAAATGTTTAATCTAAACTAATGACGTCTTTCGTGTGTTATCATAATGTCCAACATGTCAGTCGATGTTCGCTTAGAGTCAAATTGCAATCGAAACCATTTAAAAAGCGACGTTGAAATCTGATAGATCATAGAAACCAGAAGCCATATAAGAAATTAGCCTCAATATTACTGACTCTGCCAATACAATTCAACAAGATTTATGATTCCATGGATTAACAGTTGAATGCAATATGCATCTGGATTCAGACCTCAGAAGCACTGATGAAACGGTGCTATATGAATGTGCCTTTGAGAATAACTAAAATGCAATCAAATTAATGTCCAAATACATAAGCAATCTGTAGTCTGTTTATTACAATTATATTACGCTACAACCCACAGTGGCAGATAACTTGTAAAGCATGATGTCTGCTAGTAACAATAAAACTATCCATTTTGTGAATCGAAAGATTAAATTTTAAAAAGACACTAACACTTGAGTGGCAGAAACCTGCGATGAAAGCAAGCATTTGGCAGCGATGAATTCTTGGTGACTTGGCTTCTGATTGCATCATTTGTGCCACCAACAGCTTCAAACGCTTGGCCTGTTGCATCATCACCATCATCCGAATACTCCTCTTCATCTACTTCATCCTGCTCCGCTTGCACCATTCTATTGTTGGAAAAACCTAGCAATGAGAATGAAATAGCCATGACATAAGACCATTCACAATTTAACCATAATGCAGAAAACAAGAACGTGTTTGCATGTCTGTGTGCATTTGTCTCTCTGTGTGTGTAAATATCTTTGTGTCTGTGTGCATACATCTGCATTTGTCTGTGTTTGTGTGCATTTGTCAGTGTGTATTTGTCAGTGTTTAAGTTCAGCTGTCTGTGGATTGGGCTGTGTTAGCACTTGTTCGTATCTAAGTGCATGTTTGATGCATTTGTCCATGTTAGCATGCATGCACTTGTTTCCATGTTTGAGTGCATAGTTTTCAGAACTTGTTATGCGATACAATAGATAATTCATGGAGAGCTCACTCTGATATGCAGAGCGCATTGGTTTGACATTGTTACCCTGTAGTCATCTTGAGCAAAGCCCAAGTTCAACTGTCTGTGCATTGGACTGTGTTAGCAATCGTCTGTATCTAAGTGCATTCTGTGTTTGACGCAACTACTTAAATGATGGATGCCTTGTCATTAGGTAGTAGCGCAATATAAATACACAAATAATTTATGATGCTGCTTATGATGATGCCATTTTCATCACTACCGTTGTTCACCCCTGCCACCACCACCACCACCACTGCTACTGCCTCAGTCATCACCATCATCATCACAATCACACAGACATGCGCACATCACGGATTCATCACCGACATCACCCTTCCTCACCTGCACTTTCTACTGCCTTGCCTTCATCATCAATGTCATCATCATCTTTGTTGTCATCATCATTGTCATTGTCTTCTTTGCAACTCCTGTTTTCCGTCTCCCCCATGCTCTCAAGATTACCAGCGGTTGATCCACCCCAAGTCGCTGTCGTAATATCCTCACTTGGACTTGCTCTGAATAACAAATCTTCAAGCTATTAATGTCTCCACAACACAACGATATAACTAACAAAGGCTGCCGGGTATTGTAATCTAACCTAAAAACCTTTTTATGGCAGTACCATCATGATCACAGTTGTAATCTCTATATTTATTCAGTGCCCAAAAATGATAAATTGTGGAAACCAGCTTACTCATGTGCATTCCGTCAACAACAAAATCAGCAGTGTGTGTGTACTGGAATATATGCATGCAAGAAATCATGAATGTATGATTCTATGTACATACAGTGGATGTATGTATCAATGTGCACAACACAGCGCTTTTTAAGGACTACACAACATGCTGTGATGCAGTTTTGGTCAGGTTTGCTGTGAAGTCCAGATTCAAAGGACATGCAGGAACATCAGAAGACAGTTGCATTTGATAGTGTTTGGAATTGGTCTTTGGCCACTGCTGAGTAACACTAAAAGTATGTTAAAAATCCTTCAGCCAAATCATTGGGAGATCAATACAACAATTGGACAGCGAAACAAGGTAATGTATGTATTAGTTATAATAGCATTGTTCTGCTACATTTTCAAATTGCCGTAAAACACATTTCTTTAGATCAGTTAGTCATGCATCCAGTGCTTTTGTGAAAATTTGCTATAATAACTCTCTTTATACATACATATGTGCACACGTTGTGCTAAAGAAATCAATATTCAAATGTGTAACAGGTCACAGGCGTTTTTACAGGTGACTGACCTACCTGCACTGGTCTGATCTGTTGGAGTAGGAGATGCTGTCACTCTGTGTCACTTGGTTACGCATGTTCTGCTTCAGCGATTTGTCTTTCTGCATCATTTGCTGCAGTTCCTTTTTCTTCTCAAGCAGTTCCTCTCGTAGCATTCTTTGCTGTCTCATCCGCCCATACAGCTCTTCATTTGAAACTACGGCTAAAAACGGTTCAAAATTACAAACAAATAACAATTACAGTGTAAAACCAGAACCACAAAAATCCTCATTTGATGCTACAAAATCTGTGTTTTAAACAACAGCCGCAATCCCCTCACTTCAAATACAGCCAACAAATTCACTGTTTGAAAGTATATTTGAAACTTAGATTAAAACTAGGGACCTGCGAATCACAAATTTTCAGTCGAATCGAATCAGGGTAAAGGTTCGAATTCGAATCGAATCTCGAATCGAATCGGCGGGTACCAGTTTGATATGCATGAAGGTTGATAGCACAGGCTATCACAGTATCAATATATTAATAACTTTTCTGCAGTTTAACATTAATTAAACTAAACATTAAACTAATTAATAGAATACAAAATAGCACAAATAATTTATGAGTTAAGTAAGTAAGTATATTCTTTATTGTACCAATTGCATCACCGCACTTTGTGTACATACATCTAAGCGGAGCACAACTTTCTAATTATAAACCCTTTTCTTGCAGAGGGTTTGCTGTCGTCGAGTTAACGTCGATTAATCAGCAGCCCTAATTTTTAAACAACTAGTTTACAACAAAGTCGTTATCATTTTTTCGAAAACGATTCGAAAATGTTTCGAATCATGACTTCATTTTCGAATCGAATCGAATACCGCCGTCCGATTCGTTTTCGACTCGAATATCGAAGCTTCGCAGGTCCCTAATTAAAACTTCTCATCTGCAGTCAGAGCAACACAGAAAACGTCTAAAATAATATATTTCACACGGCTTGTTTAAACAGAAGATGATGAAAATAAAACATGTGGCTTACTCTCTATCGGATCTTGAAACTTGACCTGCGTTGATTCTGAGGACATCTTAGCAGCTAAACTGATCATTGGTAAACGCCGGTGCTTTGTTGAATTGCGCATCTCCGCCATCTCATCCAACACCTGGGAGGCTGTAGCAACTTCTGATGATGACCTGGCAGCATCGTCTCGTTCTTCAGCATCCACCAGTTCCTTGTTAAGGATGCCATATTATATTTAAGTTGGAAATTCAACTTTGAAATCTTTGACTTCATAAAACAAGTTCTTAACATCATGGTTACATTGGTCGATTATTATACATATTTTCAGACTATCCTGGCCCTTCCTCTATCCACACTTATTCCATGAAATGGCTAAGTCTTTGGTGAAGCTTATACTAAAGATTTAGTGAGGCACTACACACATGTTTGATTACAAAACATGACACTATATTACAAAATGCAGCATAATATATCACATAACAGACTGTTACAATGCATGACATCAAATTTCATCACAGGAAGTTACATTATTTTACATAACATGACGCAAAGTCATATTATGTTACACTAAAATCACCAATATGTTACATGAATGCTACATTATTAAATACCTTGGGTTGTGTTTCCTGTATTCTTTCCAGCTCTACTTGCAGCTCAAGTAGACGTTGATGTTCCTCCATCAGCTCAGCCAATTCCGCCTGTTGTCTTTGAAATTTACCAACCACATCCTCTCCTCTGCAAACACAAAACCTTCCACACATAAATTCTATGTAGCTAGACATTAAGCTACGTTAAGTTATTGAACATAAATAATGAAGAGCTTAAATGAATTTCACATAAGAACTTAATACAGTAACCATTTGAAGATTTCCGATTTGCACTTACTTAATCAAAACTAGATGACAACATCAATGAAACAATAAATGAGTTTTAGGTCATATTATAATACAAACTCTTTCAAAATTTTGAAATAGTTCATTTTCTTTAAGATGGTACACATTAGGCATTTAGACAGCTTATATGAATGATGAGATGCATGCAAAAGTTAGAAAGATTGCTGCTGTGGAAAGGTTTGTGCCACAAACAACATATTCTTTGACCTCGGGACCCCACTTCTGAGGAGTTTTCAACAGGCAAGCAAATAGATGTTTTAACTTAACCTTTTGCCCTTTTATGTTTCAAAAGTCTGTTACCTTTCTTCTTCTAGAGAACATGATGTCACAAGGGCAAGGTCTTTGGGAAATCCCAGCATGTTGTCTGCTGCGCAAGAGGACAATTCTGGTGACTGACGAACAAGAGTTACTAGCTGTTTAAGGTTATTCAGTGTCTCTTTGGTCCCGATCAGTTGTCTACATTCAACAGAACATACTTTAATGTAACAAGATGTCATTAACTTTAATGTAACCAGTTGTTTTAACTTTAATGTAACCAGATGTCATTAACTTTAATGTAACCAGTAGTTTTTAACTTTAATGTAACCAGTTGTTTTTAACTTTAATGTAACCAGTTGTTTTTAACTTTAATGTAACCAGTTGTTTTTAACTTTAATGTAACCAGTTGTTTTTAACTTTAATGTAACCAGTGGTTTTTAACTTTAATGTAACCAGTAGTTTTTAACTTTAATGTAACCAGTTGTTTTTAGCTTAATGTAACCAGATGTCATTAACTTTAATGTAACCAGATGTTTTTAACTTTAATGAAATTTCAGTACAGATAATTCAGTTATGAAGGATGCTTTGATTACCTCAGTTTCTCTTGGAGCTGTGCACATTTTTCATCTTCTGCCTTTTGCTCTTCAAGTCTCTTAACTGTTTTCATTTCCGATCTGCCTGGACTGGCCTTTGCATCGAGTTCTCCAGTTCGATTAAGACTTTTTCCAGCATTCCCTGAAGTTGCACTGCCACAGAGGAGAGCCAGAATAGAAAAGTGTAATAAAAACTAAAAGTAACAGTAACAATAATAATCAAATAATAAAATTAAAATGAAAACAAGGAAAAATGTCATTGAAGAAAATTGTATACAAGGAAAAGCATAATCAAGGACAGTTGTTAAAAATACAAAGTACAATCGAGAAGCTACCAATAAATGAACTAAGGTTTCACCACACCTGGCATCATTTTCACGTCTGTAGACATTGCACTGTGGGTTGAGCACTCCACTCCAATCATTTCCAACAACTGTCAGTTCAAAAGTGGCATCTGGTTCCACTCCTGCAGCAGCAGTTTCAACTGAACCACGATCTTCCGCACCCAAAAGAAAATCTTCACTTGTCTCATAAAGCCCCTGCATTCCATCAGAACGCTCATTTGAAATCTCCAACTTCCTAATAATAAGAACATTCCAAAATAAACACCATCATCAACAACACCACAGAAGAAACGTACAGACATTCCAATAAAATTATCATACGCAAGCATGCATGTGTGTAATGTAATAGTGTAACATGTATGCAGGAATCAACTTAAGCCGCACTCTCTTCCTGTCTAAGGAACTCGTAATTAGTTGTGTTAGACCTGTTGAAAAGTCGTTTGAGAAATCGAAGTGTGAGCCTGACTGAGTCCAGTGTCCACACAATAATGAAAGACATTTATGCAAGTCTCTAAGGGATTTACAAAATCATATTCAACGAGTATTACTAACAAAGTACGTCTTTAAAAATAATAATAACAGTGAATTACCTGTGATTTGGATGCCTTTCTTTGGACCAAGCAGCTTCTCCAACAAAGCCACCAGCAAACTGGTTGCTAGAGAATTTTCCACCTCCATCACATCCTAAATCCCTCACCTCAGCTCCAGCAACCGATGCCAATTCTGTAACAGGAAACAAATGGCAAACACTAAGAACGATGGCTTGAAGCAAGCAACTCTCATGACAACATCCAGTTCACAACTACATATTAGGCTCTGAATACCATCAACTAGATTATTATTACTATGCATTTATTAAGTGCCACTAACAACCAAGCATCAATCAATGGCAATGACCAATTGTGTCTGAAGTACTAGCACTAGGTCTCTAACAAGTAACCGTCTCAGAGGAGGATCAAACCTGTACTCTCCGCATTAAAAGGCAACCACTTTAACCAATCGGCTATGGTGTCCCACAGATGATCGTGATGATGATGACCACTACCACCATTAGCATTACCACCACCATCACCTCTATCACAACTCATATCACAACTATACCAACCCCATCACAGCTTTCATCGCCATGTGACTTAACATTATATGCAGCGCCTTTATAATTTCTTGATATCGCCATGACCACTAACGTATTTACTCTATCACCTCCCATATCATCAAATCACCAGTATCAGCATCACTATCACTATTCCTATAGTCTTTATTTTCAGTATCATCATCATCATCATCATCATCATCATCATCATCATCATCATCATCATCATCATCATCATCATCATCATCATCATCATCATCATCATCATCATCATCATCATCATCATCATCATCATCATCATCATCATCATCATCATCATCATCATACAGAAACATCAAACTGACCATTATTAAGAAACGATCTCTCCATCCGAAGCGATTGCAGCTTCTGTAGCATCTCATTCATGTTCCGCTTCTTCTCATCGAGTCTTCTTAGTTTTTCTTCGAGATGATGCTGTTCCTGCTGACCCAACTGCTCCACTACCAAGTGATCACGTCTGTCTGCAGAGTTGACCCGGTCAGAGGAAGCCTTCTTCACAAATATGAACAATATCAATTCAACAGCCTCTTGAAACTCAGTTAAGTAATAGTAAATAAAGCTCCCAAGTCCCATAGCAAAATGTAGGGAGGGCAGGGCCAACTTTTCCAGGATACAAGTTCGGTTGGTGATCGTCAATTTAGTTAGTCATTGGAACATCTTGCTGTTGGGATGAAGTATGAAGTAACAGAAACCACAGATGAAAAGAAGTTGTGGAGGAAACTGAAGATTAAGCTCTTGAAAACTTGGCTACTTAGAAGAGGAAAAAGACAGCAGACAAGCTGAACATCCATCCAGGACGAGTCATTGAAGAAATGGTGGAAATTATAATTATAGATGTGAAAAATTCAAAGTTCTATGTCCAGTTAATCAATTACGACAAATCGCTGTCAATTAATAGGGATTTCTGGGTAGGGTTACTTACAACAACTAAATAGTGAAATAAGAACAAACCTCTTCTTTAGTTTCACATATGTTTCGAACATATTTCTGTTTCACCTGGGCTGATCCAGACAGGTCTTCCTCTTTAACACACGTCCCATCCAAGGACCTACAGCTGAGCGCTGGTCTGGTCAAAAGACCTGGATTCAAGAACTGGGATGCTGGAAAGTAAAACCAGAATAAGTCTAAATTAAAACAAAAAACTGAGAACACACAGCAGCCAAAACTAAATTCATAGAACGAAGAAGAAGAGAAGAACAGTAATGTGTAATGATTTCTAAAGTGGCAGTTACTATCTATCTACACATTTCCAAGAATTCCACAAATAAAATATGCCAGTAATATTATAATGGGCAATAGTAATCATAACAACAACAACAAACACATCAATATTAACTTTACTATAAATAACAGTAATAATAAAGATAACAAATAAGAATAGCATAAGAACAACAATATCATTAATAATAATAATAATAATAAAAATATATAAAAAAACAACAATAAAAACAATAATAAAATGATAATAATGGCACGAAAATAATGATTTACTTGGCCTGTAGCGCCTCATTCCTTCGTCCCATGACGTGCAGCTTTTAAGATCACCTTCTGCTCGATTTAAGTCTTCCTACAACCAGTTAGTTTCCAGATACACAGTAATGTACAAACAATTGCACAATTTTACTTAAGCATTAATTGCATACTACTAATGATACATATAATAAATATTAGAAATATATAAATACAAGAAAATAAATAAAATAATCCAATAATCTACCACAGAGGTGGGCAAACTACGGCCCGCGGGCCGGATCCGGCCCGCCAACGCTTTTTATCCGGCCCCCACAATTCTTCAGAATTTTTTTTAAAATTCAGACCGCAAGAAGTTTTCTTCGTTTTAATCATGTGGCACTGCACTCTTGCTTACTATTCCGGCCTCGTCTTTAATATTAACTCTATGCATTAACTCTGCCGATCTGATCCACCTTTCTGTATACGCAGAAGTGAAATTCGTTCAAGTTAAGATAATGTTGCTTTCAAAGCAGACGAAAGAACAAAAACTACGGGAACTTTCCTACCCTGCAGTTGCAAACTGCAGGGTAGGAAAAATATAGCTTTCAGCTGTCAAGTTTGACAGAAGAGTTCTCCAGACGATTTGTTGATTTTAAATCAATTGAGATTGAATTTGCTGTGCTTACCATACCATTCACATTTGACATTATTCATAATAATATACGGAACTTCAGCTGGAGTTAACCGACCCACAACGCGACATTGTTCTCAAAGAACAGATCAAAGGATCAGACCTGATAACATTCTTTTCTTTGCCCAGGAAGGAAAAATCCTCAAATCTACAAACTTTTGCTTTAAAAATGATTGTGTTATTCGCATCCACTTACATCTGTCAACAACATTTTTCAACTATGAAAATAAACAAATCCAAGTACAGTTCTCAGTTAAGTGATCAAAACTTGAACTCAAACTCTGAATTGCAGCCAGCGCAATCACTCCGAATTATGGGAAACTTGTTAATTAAATGCATCTCATTAGTAACAGCCAAAGTGTATTTAATCTATTATAAATACGTAAGTCTCTTTTCATGTTAGTCGTCATTAAAAGTTAAAACTTTGTTATCCGGCCCTCCAAATTTTTTCGGTGTTTAATGTGGCCCCATGTGCAAAAAGTTTGCCCACCCCTGATCTACCATGATATATAACTTGATACTTTAATAAGTCGAATAATCTGATAATAATTCTGTAATCCTACTGTAAAAATCTAGGAACCTCAAAATAATAAAACAATTCACAAATTACTCTATTTTGCTCAGCGCCCTTGTAGCGGCATGGTTGTGTTATGGCGCTTTAGAAATTGTCCGTGTTATTATTAATCATTTTCTCCATCTAACAACGAAAAATGTGGACACAAACAAACAACATAGGGCAAACGATCAATAAGTTTGACTTCTTAGAACCTGTAATAAGCATAACTTTAGAAGGACCAAGCTCAGACACAAAAACTTGGCTTACTTGAGAAGATAGTGAACTAGGCTGTTGCTCTTGCAGCAACCTGTAGAAAATTTCATGCTTCTGAGACAGGAAAGACAGTACTTCATTACGTGTCCTCTCTGCATCATCCATCTGTGGGTGATAAATATATACACTTTACGACTGACTATTAAAAAATCATTTAGACTTTACCCGAGGTGAAGAAAAAATATCCCTTACAGATCGACTGTCTAAAACTCTGACATTCATACGTTGGTGAAAACAATTGTCCAGATGGACTGCCCAAAGACCCAAGTTACAGACATTCACCTACAGCTGGAATATAATTATCTGTTACACACTAACCGTCCACAAACCTGACAGATCACATACATTCACCTGGGGATGAAAAATAAATTTGCTACAGCAGCGTTTCCAAATCAGGGTTCCATGAAACATTGTGACGGGTTTCATGAGAAATCAGAGAATAAGTAAACCATAAAAAATAAAAAATAAACCATGACAGAATTACTGAATTACAGTACCCACTATGAACTTATTCTGACTTGTAAACGTCTTCATAAGAAGAGTTCCTCCAGAAATGAAAAATTATTAATTATTTCAGTCATTCGGCATTTCTATAGCACCCCAACATCTACCCAGAGGCACTATCAGCCAAGCTTCAGCAAAAATAGTTTTTACAAGCAGCTGGCCAGCAGCATTATGACAGGCATATTGAATGTTGATTTAATTTGGGATCTATAAACCCCCCCAGTCTGATAATATTTAAGCACGTTATACGAGGGTCTGATATATTAATAAGGCAAGGTCATTGCTCATTAGTTACTCTTTAGTCCTCAGAAGTGCGGTCTCAAGGTTGAAAGATATTTTGGCGGAAGCACAATAGGAACAGCAATATCCAACAATAGGACAACCTGTACTTATGGATCATCAGTACATGGTAAAACAATGAAATCCACATGCACTCGAACCCAAGACTAAAAGGTTAAGCATGCTGAATTGTAAACTGAATTATAATGCAGCTTTCTGTATGGTTTCAAACTCCTGCACAGTGCACACAATGAACAAAGTCCTGCACAAAAGTAAAGCATGAAACCACAAAACGACAAATCGCACCTGTTCATTGTCTGAAACACTGGAATTGACATCCTGTTCTCTCTCTGGTTCCTGATCATGTTCCTGTTCTTGTTCATTGTTCTCTGCATCCGAATCTTCTGGTTCTTCAAATCTGTGGCCTGTGCTTGGGTGGTTCTGACTCTCCGAGTTACGAAATGCCTAACCAGAAAATAATGTGAAGCAACACAATTGGACTGTAATTGAAGCTTACACTACACTATAGCCATATAGCCAACTGTATACAGTGTATAGTCATACAGTTGTATGGTTATACAGTTGTATAGCCATACAACTGTACATAGGGTTCATGGTTAGTCAAACCAACCACCATACACAAAGGAGCATAACCTCTGAAACCCAACAACAGTAACTATCTGTCTCAACCTTTGATGAAATGAAGTTGCTTGTGAACAATGTACCATGCCTCAGATGTAGATAAGATGACTTTGCATGGGGATTAAATGTAATGCAATGTTTCCTCGATTCCTTGTTCAGCCAATGAACAAATGGCATGTATATAAATGCTTACTTATATAACTGGCCATCCTTAGCGCTTTCTAAGTACCTCTCAAAGGCATTCCTCACTAGCCTAAAAGTGGAACAGAAATCTTGGAACATCCTTCTGACCTAGCTGGGATCTGAACCTTCAACTTAAGCATGGACAGTCTAGCATGCTAACAACTATATTAATGAACTTCTGGAAACTCAGAATAAACAAATTATTACATTACTTTATATCACCTTTCTTTATTATAATTTATTTTAAATCAAAGTTAATTGACTAACAAGCAGTGTCTGCAGTGTGGTCAAACAAAATTCCTCCTCTTCCTTAAGCTGTCTGACCACAGACGACAGTTGATCAAACTGCTGGATGCCTTTCTACAAAGTAACGAGAGAATAATATAGAGATATATGAGAAAATATGACACACAGAGTAAAACAGAAGCAAACTGAAAAGTTATTAATAGGTGTCAGAACAACAACCTAAAATCTAATCTATTCGAATCTAAATCGAACGTCACTTAACCTCTTTTGTTGTGAAAAGAAGTCTTCACAACAGTAGAACGTCGCCTGAGAATTATCTTGTCGTATCTCCACTTTTTTTCTAAAAGTAGTTAAGGGTTGATTTGTAGCAGAATTTTTTTGATCTTTCTTCAGTTTCAATGGCTAGGAGATACGATAGGTCGTTTTAAAGATATTCAACAAAATATACTGTCGTATGTCCTGTTTTCAGAAACATTTTATCGTATCTCCATACAGCATTCTTGGTGTAGCAGTCTCTGTTGTTGTATGTCCACAGAAAGCTCGTCGCTGATTGGACGCGCAGGAGATACAACAGTATAAACCTGTGCGCTTAGCTGGACTATAGTGTCGCATATCCACACCTTGTCACCTTGTGCTGTCAGCTCGTGGAGCTCTAGCGATCGTCCTGGTGAACACACTCCACCGTCTCCTATTCGATGACAAGTCTCTCAATTCCGCCAAATTCATGCCAGTTACATCTTGTATCTCATCCATCCATCTCCTCCTTGGGCGACCCAGTCTTCTCCTCCCCTCACCGCACGCCAGCATCATTTCCTTCTCCAGACCATCAGATCGCATAACATGTCCAAAGAACCTTAGCTTCATTCTTGTCGCAGTTTGTTTTAACGACTCTTCATTCTCAACTCCAATCTCCTCTCGTATTGATTCGTTCGTTCTTTTCTCAGTCCAAGATATTCTCAGCATCTTCCTCCATATCCACATTTCACAAGCGTTAACCTTATTTTCCATGTTCTTTGTCATTGTCCACGTCTCGCAACCGTACAGTACCGTAGGAAAGATTAGTGCTCTCACGAGCCTTTTTTTGGTTTCTATGCTCACATGTTTGTCTTTCCATATCTTTTCAAGTCCGGTCATTGCAGCTTTCCCTATAGCAATCCTTCGTTTTATTTCTGGATCACACTTTCCCTCCTTTCCAACCAGTGATCCTAGGAATGTGAAGCTTTCTACCACCTCTATTTCGCATATCCAGACAATTAAAAGTTTTTCTTTTAAAAATCCAGACTATATAAATGAATATTTTAACGAAAACACTCTGTAATCATTGGTCGTTGCTTAATTTAATCATTTCATGTCTTTGCTTTCAGAAAGATGGTTTGTAATATTTGTAAATCCATTTTATAAAAAATTTTCACAAATTTCAGAAAAACAACTATAATTGTTAATTTTTTAAATGCAATATCTTTATGCAATGTTGATGTTTTAATATGACGTCTGGTTGTGAACCGTAATTTGACAGTGCCCTACTTATTGCATTGAATTTCTCATTTTTCCGCAAAATGCGGCCCAAACTTCTACCTCGTTTATCTCGGAATTTTGGAAAATGGAGATACGCAAAGATAATTCTCAGGCGACGAGAAGTAGAAGTACTTCATCATTATTATAATACAACCAAAAATACAAGTAACGGTCATTTTAAACAGAAAACCACCGTCAACGATAATTACTTGGATATATATAAGTAAAGTCTGAGATCTTTCAAATGTTTCTTAAAAACTGAATCATTTTGAGCAAAGTTGGGCATTGAAACACTGGACGAGATACAGTTTCTCTAATTTATTTTTAATAATCCAAGGCCATGATCAAATGTAATCTAGTCTTAAAACTTCTGCAGGAAGAAGAATAATCCAATTAGTGGTCAGTGCTTACAGAAATTATTGCTATTGTTTCATTGGAATGGTCTAAATCAGCAAACACAATCCAAGTTATGAGGGAAGAGCTTTACCAGTCTGCCACCAAACTGAGTTTGTCATTCTATTTTCATCTAACATATTTTATTGTTGCATCATGAAGTTGCTGCCTAGCTATGTTGGAGAAAAGAAAACGTTAAATGAGATCACTATCAAGGCTTTTAACACTTAAACGACGAGCTGCATTGGTTTCCTAGTCACTTTTAGTACACTCTGGTCATTATAGTGTTAAGGTAACTCCTTGTAACATGCATAACTATAACGTGAATCCAGATAGTTATGAAAAAAGAATACAGTGAAATTGTACATAAAGCCAAACATTCTCATATTTATTGAATGCACTTCACTGTCACTCACTGCATCAACTCGCTTGCTACATTTCTCGGAAGCCTTTAAGGCCTGGCTAAGGCAAGCTCGCAGTTTCACAAGTCTAGTGACAAGATAATTGCAATCAGTCTGGAAAAAAACACACAACAGGATCTGATCTAACCTTTTAACTTCTACAGCACTCTATCAATCAATGGTGCACTAGCATCAATATTAAAATCTGAACTACCACAGGTCAGTCTGGTGAGAAACAGAGGCAGCTGTAAGTATGGCAGATGGTCACCTGGTGCAGTGGATATGACACTGGCAAGCACAGAGTACAAGCACAGGCTAGTCAAGCCACATCAAGCTTGGATAGGACTTTCATGCAATTGCAGGCCACCTAGACAAACTCAGATTCTATAGAGGTCAGTATATACGAGTATCAATGCAGTTCAGAGGTTAAAAAGGTGCTCTGTTGTTTGACTGTACTGTGGTCATACTGGTACTGGAGTTTAAGATCCTTCAATCCCAAACTTCTAAAAAGTACCTAGAGAGGCATTTAAATTACAAAGGCAAGCCAAAGTCCAGTAACAAATCAAGCCGAGCAACAGAGAGAATCCAGAGTGAAATCTGTGTGATCTGTAGACACCCATACTCTTGCAGCAAAATAATTAATCAATCACTAACTGACTTCTCATTTTCTAATGAGCAAACTCCCTGCAGTGACCCTGCACATATCTGTCTCCATCACTGAGCAATATAATTTGGTATTGGCATAAGCTGAGAAGTGAATGCCAAGTTCTGCAATGCACTGCATGTGTGTATCCACTGTCCACGACCAGGGCCGTTTCAAGGTCGTCGTAGGCCCTAGGCACTCTTGCATTCGAAGGCCGCAACTCAGCTGCCAACTCTGCATTAAAGCTAAACACATCACATTAGTTTAACTTAAACTGTTTCAGTACAAAAGTTATTAACTTTAAATTTGCTATAATTCTCAATTTTCCTTTCTCCTGGTCAATCATTCGGTATCTCATTTTCAGATTTTCGAATTTTCACACTTTCGTAGGCCCCTGAAAGTTTCGTAGGCCCTAGGCACAGTGCCTACTGTGTCTAGTGGATAAAACGGCCCTGTCCACGACCTTGGGATTCATTGAATGCCAGGTCAATGGCCAAAGAGAGGAACATAAGCACCTCTCTGTGTTCTACTACTGAGCCTTGTAAGTATGGAGCTTTACTTTTAACTTTGATTACCTTTTTATTGGCAGCACTGGCTCCACCCACAGCACCAGCTGCCTGCCTCCTGGAAGAATCACGGTCCTGCATCTGATTGCGGTCATCCTGAGCTGGCTCCAATCTCCGATTGGAGTTGCCACGCTTCTCCAGTTCCCGCTCCTGATTGCGTTTCTTCACCTGGTGATGGTTTTCAGAGCTCAGACATGGCCGCCAATTATTCAGATCCTAAGACAAAACCTCAAACATGTCAGGTAAATGTATTGTTATCATCACTGTCAACATCAGTTTCTGGCACCAGCCATTTGACATCGATGAGTGAGAACGAATAATCTCCATTCCTTTAAATTGTTCATAATTTAAATGAAGCAAGGGCAAATTTTAAATAGGCATTTATATAGCACCTTTCAGGATGCTCTAAAACCACAATGCCTTCAGCTAGGAGATAACAGATTCAGGTCATTAGTTCACAGCATTAGTTCAAATAACTAATTACTTAATAAGATACTAAAATAAGTAGATTTTTTAGATTTTATTATTAAAAATGAACAAAAGAACTTTTTGTCAAACTGTGCATAATGAAAAATCCAATGATTTAAAATCATGATTTCAATTACAAAATAAAAAGTAAAATATTAAATATAGCAACATATTACTAAATTATTTGGTCGATCATCTGGGTGTCTTGAGCCATATCTCCGATCACTGTTGATGCCATCATTTTCTTCTTGGTCATCGACTGGATTCAACAAGCCACATACGCCTGACATGTTTCGATGATCTGGTCCATGGCGTTTTGCGCCTGGCACAGATTCCGAAGAAGCCATTCTCAACTAAACTGAAAACCATACATACCGTAATCACGTTAAACACATCCCACACAAGTTTCATAGTGTTAGGATCAGGATTTGCAGACGCCACGGCAAAAGTATTGGATTCAAATAATTGCATGTACCGAAATGTAGTTCAATATTTGGGCTCAGTGCAGCTTCCATCGGGTTCAAAGTACTTAGTGAATGATAATTCCTGCGCAAAAGCATCCGAAACGCATCGTTTTGCACCAAGTACACTCACTTAGAGCATTGCCTCATCTGTAACTTAAATCCACAACTCACCTTCGCAACCTGCGGCACGGAGGGGTTGCTCAGATTGGGCGCTACAATAATGTTTATCATAACATTTGACATTCAGAAATTTCATTTGTTAAAAACATAAACCTTCTTGGCTTGCAGCGTCCCAAAAAGCAAACTGATATATATAAACCCTAAAAATTTGTGTTTTTGCGAATGAGAATTAAACCATTTATACTTCAACAATAAGACAACAAAATCTTTAGTTATTTTAAGACCTTCCCGTCCGGTGGTTTGGTGGCGCTCTTCAGTGTAAACATCGATTACAAAGCACATACCGCCATCTATGAGTTGACAACTTGTTGTTGCAGGCTTTTACTATTATGCTTTATTTAAATCTATTTTACTGTGCTTTATGATTTAAATTTAAAATTTAAACGTATACGTCTTTCTGTAGTGATTGTAAAGCTCCTTCTTTGCTGATTTTCAATCGATTCATCGGGTGAGATCCTTCGGACTCGATCGGGCTTCCTCTGGACTACGCTTTGGAACCCCTTCTGATTTGACGCAGCGCTCGTAAATAGGCTGGTGCCCTGCGCTTGGCCATCGAGCGGCGCTTTAGGAGTTTGGAGATTACGGTTAGGATTCACTGCTGCCAGTTTGAATGGGTGCCACGCCATTTCAAGCAACGATTTCAAGTCGTATTCGTAATCGTAAACTCCGAATTTCTAATTAAAGCGCCGCTAGGGCACCAGCGTATTCACGAGCGCTGCGGTAATTCAGAGGAGTTTTCCAAATGGTGGTCCGAGTCCGGTTTCCAGGTCCCTTCAGACATACAGTCTATGGCCTCGGTGTGGGCTCAGTAAGAATTCCCTCTGCAGCTCTGCTCAGAGTCAGGACCAAACTAATGACTGGCTTTTCCGCGTCGGTCTCGCGTTGCCTTTAGATATAAAATTATGTTTCCCCGGGGCTTCTGCAGGGCTGCTGTAGGCGAGAGTATACGCTGGTATACAGCGTGTACTCACCTCTAGAGACCGTATACTCACCTCACAAAATATTTCTACTCACCTCTAATTTGTTTCGGAAAACTAACCGGTAGCGCATACTCACCACTAATTTGTTTCAGAAAAGTAACCGGTAGCGTGTACTCCCTCTCATTTTACCAATTCAGCCCCGGGCGCACGTTTCGAATTCCTACACTGGTGAGCGTCATAGGCGGAGCTATACATGCATGTATATTAATAAGCGCGCACGTGACTCCAGTTAGAAAGTTCATTGGCTACAATTAGTTATCGTGTAATCTATCTGAAAATGGCGGCGCATTCGATGTTGTAAGGCATGCTCTTCCTATGTTTTCGAACAATTTTTCCCACTAAATAAATAGAAAGCTGTCTTCGAAAGATTGCAATGTACTTCGCGCAAACGCTAGAGATAAAAACGAAGTAAAACAGTGGCTAGATGAGTTTGCGAGTGTTGCTCGTAACGCGAAGTCCAGCGAACAGAAGAAAGGTGACACTTTCGCTGGTCAACATAACCATCAATAATTATTGGCAACCGCAGATTCAGGTCGATACTTGCGGACGACAGCAGCCACGGAAAACAGCATCACAGAAAAACTCAAGAAGGTATTGAGTAAATGATCATTTAGGCATAATACAGAGTTTTCTAACTATGTAGACCTATATAGGGCCTATTATATGAAAGAATAAAAATAATGGGTAATCCTGGGTTTTAGCGTCCGAAATTATTTACATTGCATGAGCGATGAAAACGTTTCACAGTTAAACTCAAACAAGAAGTTGGAAGATTGATGAAAATATCAATGAAACTAGAAGCCGGATGATCGATTAAAATATTACATAATAAAAGTCAAACTGGAAGTTGGAATTGCGATGAAAATATAGGCCTATCGTTTTAGTGCCGATATTATTCCCGTGTATGAGCGATGAAAACATTTGACAGTAAAACTCGAACTAAAAGTTGGAAGATTGATGAAAATCTTCACTAGAAGCTGCATAATCGATTAAAATATAACTGAAACTAGAAGTTGGATGAACGATGATTATTTATTGTATAGGCCTATTGTATTAGAACGTTTCAATGAAAATAATTTCGGACGCTAAAGCCCAGGATTACCAAATAATGCACATGTATTCCTATATAAGTTTGTTTACTTAATTGTATTTGATCTGATTATAAGAGCAAGGATATCTATACAATACAATAGATACTTAAGGCTGTTGTTGGTTTTAAAAATGCAATCAATTCCCCTTTATGTAACCATTAATTAATAAAATAAAATAGATGAAAATAGGTTTTTGGAAGTCTAAGTTCTTAACCGTAACTTGTGTCGTTGTGATGGAAAATTAATTCACTGGTTTTACTTAAGAAATCGCTGGTTATGCTGTGGTTCACCATTGTTTTGACATTGTTTTGTAATGGTAATTGGTCTTCACAATGAATGAATCCTGTACGTAAGTAAATATAACGATAACCATAAATTTTATTACTTCACATAACATACAGTACCAGAAATGATGTCATTCAGTGTAACATTTTAACAGAAAACAGATCAATTAATATCAATTAGTATTCAATGGAAGTAAAGGGAGTGAAACCCTTAAGGGACCTAGTTCCCGCTATCAGGGTTACCCTTGTACATGAAAAATAGTAGCAACTGGCTTAACATTGTAATTAGCAGATATTTATAGACTTAACTAGTTAACTAAACATCGAAGTAATGTCATATCAGGTGTCCGCATCAGAACCCAGTGCGCACTCAAGGCAGTAATTTGTTAGCAAAATACAGAAAGTAAGAAGTGTGCAATGAAGATTTTAAGTGAACAAGATTTTTTAAATGAACCGAAACATTTGGCAATCCGTTAATTAATCATAAGAATTCACATTATATACATATGTCTCATTACTGGTAAGGCTGATCACTATAAACTGTAAGGAGGCATTGGTACATTCTAGTGGTTTTGCATAGTGCAACGAACATAATTATTTACTAGTCCTTTAACTGCTACTTTAAGATGGGAGCTTCCATTCATTCTCATCAGACACGTAATGCTAATATGTATCGTCCTGAATTTGCACGGATAAATGCTAAGAGGTTTTCCATTAAATGTCATGGCCCTATGCTATGGAATGTTTTACCTGTGGTGATTACTTCGGCGCAGCCCATTAGTCGTTTTAAAAAATTGTTAAGGTCTTATATCATAAATCAAAGGTCATAAAAATGTGCTACTTGAATATGTACTTAACTATAACATGAGTTATGCATTTACTTTGCTGTTATTGAATTTGGTTTAGGCGTTAGTTAAGAATAAATAAATCAATCACTTTGAATGTTAATCGTCCGTCATGCTAGTGATCATTTCCTGGGTGCCCCTGTTAGCGGGACTTGTCCCTTTGGGGTCTCCATTTATTGTATTGTATTGTATTGTATTTAAAACATTTATAAAGCGCCTCTAGTAGGGTGAACCGTTCAGAGGCGCTCCCAGTGCGCAAGGCCAAGAGAAAAGAAATAAGTCTTGAGGAAAGCAAAAGAAGATGAGGGGTTACTTATTAAAATTTGAGAGCGAGTAGAAGGAGACAGTGTATTCCAGAGAGAGGGACCAATTGAGGCAAAAGATCGGGACTGAGCCATAGCTGTTCTAGTATGAGGAACTGAGAGGTCAAATCTGTTTGAGGAGCGAAGTGGACGATGCGAAGAGACAGAAAGAGGCCGGTGAATTACATCAATTAAATATTTGGGGGCGAGACCCCGCTGTGTCTTTGACACCAGAATAAGGATTTTGAACTTAATACGTGCAGAGAGAGGAAGCCAGTGCAGTTTCTCAAACATGAAGGATGAAATGCGTGAGTAGCGTGGCAGACGGGCAATTAATCTCGCAGCTGCATTTAGGACTGACTGCAGAGGCATGAGACGGACCTTAGGAAGACCGATTAGAAGCGAATTGCAGTAGTCAATTCTGGAGCAAATGAAAGCATGGACCAGCGTTGTGAAAACAGAGGAAGAGACAGATTGTCGAACAGCCCTGAGACGCCTTAAGTGGAAGTAGGAAACACGTGTGAGGTTAGAGATGTGATCTTTGAAGGAGAGAGAGCTATCAAGCGTAACACCTAGATCACGTACACTTGATGAAAAGGAGTAGTGAGGGAAGATTTCCAAGAGGAGGGCGAAATCAATCTTAAGCAACTGTTGACGGGAGCCAAACCAAATGAACTGGGTTTTGGAGGCATTAAGACAGAGACGATTTGAGGACATCCAGGAATGGAGAGACTTAGATAGAGACTCAATACGCTCAACTAAGTGCAATTGAGATAAAGGAGACCCATGGACAAAAGCTTGCACATCATCAGCAAAGATATGACCAGTAGCTCCCGAGAGTGGGAAAAGAGAAGGAATGTCAGCCGTGTAGAGAATAAAGAGTAAAGGACCAAGTACAGAGCCTTGAGGAACGCCCAGCTTAATGTGAATCCATTTTGTTCTAGAGTCGCCCGATATAATCATTTGGGTTCGTTCAGACATATATGATCGAAACCAGCAAAGAGGAAGGCCCTGCAACCCATATGAAGTCTCAAGACGCTGAAGGAGAATACTATGATCTACCATATCAAAGGCTGCAGAAACATCGAAAAGAGCCAAGAGGCTAAGTTCAGCCCTGTCAACAGCAGAGTAGATTTCAGAGAGGAGAGAGAGGAGAGCAGTCTCAGTAGAATGATGAGCCCTAAAGCCTGATTGATTAGCAGGAAGGAGTCCAGATTGCTCAAGATAAGGGAGGAGCTGAAGAGAGACAAGACGTTCAAGAGTCTTGGATAGGAAAGATAAATAATATTATTGGAGATGGGACGGTAATTATTGCAGAGATTAGTATCAAGATTAGGCTTTTTTAGCGAAGGAAAGACCAGAGCACGCTTCTGCGATGGAGGAATACACCCTTCGGAAAGCGATCTATTAAATAGATAAACAAGAAAGGGAGCAAGGTCATCTAAAATGTCACTAATAACAAAAGGGGGTAGCGGATCGAGTTCACATGATTTAAGATTAACAGACGTTAATACTAAACGAAGGTCGAACTCTGAGATAGGACGAAAACTATCGAAGACAGTGGATGTAGATGTGAAGGTCGGAGGAGGAGCATCAGCTGTCGAAGCACGAAGTCGGTCAATCTTTGTGGAAAGCATTTCCTGAAACTCATCTGCAGTGAAAGATGGAGCTTCGGTAGAACGAGATGATCGCCCAAGGAGACCCGAGACAGACGACCACAAGCGTCTTGGATTTTTTTCGTTGCGCAAGACTAGCTTTTCCCAATATTCAGCTTCCTTCTGATGGTAGAGGCGATGTAATGAGCGAAGCTGAGTAATCCAGGCTAGTCGGTCGACAGGATCTTTAGTCCGACGACTACGGCGCTCGAGGCATCGGGTACGACGACGGAGTCGACGGCAGTCAGCGTCAAACCAGACTGCCAGTGGGCGCTGACGTGTCCAAACTTTACGCCGAGGTAACATGGCGTCGAGGAGACTTGTAACCGTGGAAGTGTATAGGTCGAATAGTTCAGCAACTGAGAGGTTATCCAGAGTAGAATCCGGCGAAGAAAGGAGAGTATCACGTAGAGCTGCACTGAAGGCAGACGAGTCGAACGATTTCCATCCACGTATCATGCGAATGGAGTGAATCGGTTGAAGATGAATGGAAGGAAGAGTAAAACTGATGACAGAATGGTCCGAGAGCGTCGGTGGTAGAACTTTAAGGTCGTCTACTTGATCATCCTCACTAGTGATGACAAGATCAAGCTGACCACCTAATCGATGAGTAGGTTGATTTATATGCTGTCGAAGTCCAAATTGCGTGAGAATGTCTAAAAACCGAGCAGAAGCAGGTAACGTAGGATCCTCCAGATGGATATTAAAATCACCGAGGATGACAAGTTGAGAGTTACGTGTATGACTATTAACGACAGCGTAAGGGAATTTAAAATGACACTACCTGTTAAAAATACCTGCCTGTAAACTATGTCTTGCAAGTTGTGTTATAATAAACGGATTGATTGATTGATTGATACTAGTAAGAATGAAATAGAAATATAAGTCTATAATTTGTCACATTTTATGTTATTGTCTTTCTAGATGCTGGGCGATGCAGCATTTCATCCACATGGTTTCCTTACAGTCACCATGACAGACGATTCACCTGCAGAAAGGGATGCAATCGTAAAGTTTGGCCACTAACACACCTGATCCTGTGTCAGTTTCATGTCAATCAAGCAGTTTGGAGGTGGCTCCAACAGGGAAAAGTTAGTCCATCAATTGATTCCTTTGAAACACATCGGAATGAATGGATTTGTGTTACTACTACTTACTAGTGAATATTTGTGGGTTGTCAGATTTGAAACTCTTTAAGAACCAGGTGCGTGACTTTTAAAGCACATTTAGATGACTGCTAATTTGGCCTTTGGATTTATGGTAAGAATAAGCCTAGTTGTGCACAATTATTGTGGTACATCTTTACTTGTGTTTTACGTTGATATTGGTTAGCAATTTTTTTTAAATTCCCTTACGCTGTCGTTAATAGTAATATAAATAATATAATTATATTATAATTATGAAAATGATATAACAATTTTGGGAGTAAATTATTCAATTAGCGCTGTTGTCGTCTGCTTACCTTCGTCAGCATAATAACACTGTAGGGCTATCAGCATAATAACACTGTAGGGCTATAGAAGTGTGCAGTATACGAACTCGGCAATAGAATTGTCACGGGTGGGCAAGTGGTGATTGGAGTAAGTGTATATTTTGCCAGAGGGTGCTAGGAAAGTGGTCAAGTGTGTTGTGATTTACATTTGCATATGATGCCATAACAGTTCATGCCGTGCTTCCTGATTCTAAATATGTCTTTCTTTTGCTTGCACTCCCAATTTGAACAATTCTACACTAAGAAAAACCAACTACATCCAGTCCACCTCCCTTTAATTTAAAATATAGGCTGTAAAATGTAGTAATAATAACTAAGCAATTAATGCTTTTATTAACCCTTTATCGATGAGAGGGGTTGGTTTTCCATACACTGAATAGAGTACATGCTTGTTGATAAAGTGCAAAATGGCATATGGCATTGGTATCTTCATCATATCTGTATTATCTACATTACTTTAACTTATTTTAGAGAGTACACGCTGAACACCGACAATAGATAATGACTGGATTTCGTGAAGTTGTTTATGCTTCTACAGAGGAAGAAGCAGCCATATCCTACGAGAAGCTCTGTCTACTGCTCATAGATATAATACTGTATCTGCAGGTGCACCGTTGGACTCCGATCATAGTGCCTGATCGCTTCAGACGAGGAACGCCTCCACCTCCTAGCGTGCTGAAGAAAGTTGTCAGTTGAAAGGCTTTGCTACAATTCTGTAGTTGTTGTTTAAAAATGTTTAAAGCAGCAGTTTCCCTTATTTCTTGCAGCAGGCTTTCTTTTCTATTGTCAGTATCTTTGCTGGAATTACCAGCATTACATTGTAGCTGTCTATGCAAAGCCATCTCAGTTGGAACATTAACCACAGATATCTTTATCTTCGTAGGCAATGGAAACGTCAATTCTAAACGAGGTGTAGAATTCTATCCCTGGACAATCATCACCTTGTGCCACTTTTGCTGCAAGGTAGTGGTCGTGATCACTGATCTTTGGTGCATTTGGTACATCTAGTTTGAAATGATAGGCAACAGAACACAAGTGCTTACAGAAACTGCCATTTCTTCCAATGTGACATTGGCAAAAGCCATGCTCTGCATTAACTTCGTATAATATATTCTCAGAATATTCTGATGGTACCTGAAAGACACCATTGCAATTAGTTTTAATAATCGAGTCCTTGTTTACATATGAAATTTGCTCCATCATGCATCTCAATTTAAATATGTGCATGCGGTTTCGATTGTGAGCAAATTCCAAGAGTCGACTCATAGAATTCCTCCATTGTCGTGATTACAGCATGCAGCAATGAAATAGCATTGTACTGTTTGACTCTGTTCAGACCAATGTCTTTGAAAATACGAATGGTAGCCTCAGCATAGTTATTCGTGTTGTGGCCACGTAAAGCAGGCATTTGTCTGGAAAAATTACACCACAGTGTTCGACGTCTCCACCAATCATCAAAGTAACTGTAACATTCTGTATCAGTGTGGAATATAACAGACAGACAGGCTAATGTCTTGAAATGTTTACCATTCTATATCAGTGTGGCATATAACAGACAGACAGGCTAATGTCTTGAAATGTTTACCATTCTGTATCAGTGTAGAATATAACAGACAGACTAATGTCTTTAAATGTTTACCATTCTATATCAGTGTGGCATATAACAGACAGACAGGCTAATGTCTTGAAATGTTTACCATTCTGTATCAGTGTAGAATATAACAGACAGACTAATGTCTTGAAATGTTTACCATTCTATATCAGTGTGGCATATAACAGACAGACAGGCTAATGTCTTGAAATGTTTACCATTCTGTATCAGTGTAGAATATAACAGACAGACAGGCTAATATGTCTTGAAATGTTTCTGTTCATTTAACCTATGCCAATTTGAAATGTGGTAAAGGTAAAACTGATGTTTCTGAATGTTTTACGTTAAAATGTCAAAAAAGGCAATAAATTAAACTGATTTCAGATTGTTGCAAAGTTAGCCAATAGACCTACAGTATTTGCTATAGATAACTTCATTACTTTGGTGTATCTAGGTTGAAATGATAGGTAACAGCACACATGATTGTGTCAGTAAAGCAGTCTGGAGATTACTGCAAGTGCGAAGTTAGTCCATCAGTAATATTAATACTATTGAAACATTTGAACTACTTTAAATTGTGAATTAACTGCAGGTTGTCAGTGTTTAATTTAATTTTCGCTGCCCAAGTGGCAAGGTGTTGCTCTTTTTTGTGCCTTACTAATCTGACATAATTTGTATCATTACTTGCCTACTCTAAACTGTGAATCAGCTGAAGGTTGTTGGTGTAACGTGATTGCCTTGTAAAGTTTTCGATTAGGAACCAACTGTTGATCGAATGTCTTTTGTGTGCAGTATATGCAATGAACAAATTCACTGTCTGATTTGGTTTAATTTGAATAGACTGATTTAGTCATTGTACAATCTGGATGATATGATATATGTCCACCATGCTTATACCCCGCTCAACTTACTCCGAACTTCAACTTGTTCTCAATCTTACTCCACTTGAACTTTCCTACTAATGGACCTCATTTGAGCATAGTTTGTTGTTACTTGCTTGGTTTGTTGTCCTGTGGTGATAATCTCACCTTTCCACCTGAGACCTGTATGTCTCTGTTAGTTAAGAATTTGATAGTTAAGAATCATTTAGCTGATATTGTTGCCTGCATGTTATGTGGATCGCAGCACTGTCACACAGATAATGAGAAGGCACCTCCCTACCAAACGCAGACTGATGCTTGGATGTGCAATAAGTGTTTCCTAACCCAATTACCATTTGCCAATCTGGACGATTTAGACTGTCTCACTGTTCCTCAAGTGCAGGACCCTCATTGCCAATCTCCTAGTAAAGATCAAGCTCTTTTGGATGGCTTACCCAGATTCGAGGTATCTCCTGAAACCCAGTTTAAAAGACCCCTATTAAACAAATAAATTAGTAGACCATGGCTATAGAACACCCTCCCAAATTGCACCCATAGTGAATACTGGCTACACCACAGAAACTTTTTCATTGAGACACATCAACTGCAGAAGTCTACATTAACCCTTTCCCGCCGGAATTGTTTCGATACCTATTGGGTTAATCGGGTCACGGGTGACCCGGTCCGGCGGGAAAGGGTTAAGGTAGATGACTTAAGACTCGTGGATGATGAAATGCAACCTCAGTCTTGGCGGTAACGGAGACATGGCTCTCTGATGAATCAAGGCACTCTGACAGTATGCTGCGACCCCCTATCCATTTCTATTTTCTGTTGTTATTTTCTTGTTCGTGATAGCTAGTTAACTTGCAATGATTAATAGGAATATCAAGTAGGCTAATTCAATGTACTACTTGTAATAAGCTTGTTTGATCTATGATTTAGTATGGCCATCGCATCATCTACTTGGTATATAGGGGGCCTTTCCTGGCAGGACCCTGGTCCTTTTAGGGTCTCATATTGTCCCACCTTCTGTTTGGTATAGCCTTATCATCTCCATCTACACCTTATTACCTCAAATCTTTCACACTATAGTGGCTATTTAATTATACTGTCATATGTTTCTTTGTGGATCAATAAAAGCATCAGTATCAGAGGAAGAAGCAGCTATATCTTATGAGAAGCTCTGTCAACTGTTCATAGCCATCATAGCCACCAGTTATCAAGAATACCACAGTTACTTTGATGATTGGTGGAGACACTGTGGTGTAATTTTTCGAGATTGCTTTACGTGGCCACAACACGAATAACGATGCAGAGGCTACCATTTGTATCTTCAAAGACATTGGTCTAAACCGAGTCAAACAGTACAATGCTATTTCATTGATGCATTCTGTAATCGCTGACCTTTGGTGTATTTGGTACATCTAGGTTGAAATGATAGGCAACAGCACACGAGAATGTCAAATTTGTTAGAAATGGTAGTTTCTGTAATACAGAAACTACCATTTCTAACAAATTTGACATTGTAGTTTCTACCACTGTTGGACTTTACGAGTCACCTAGAATGTAAGGTTACTATGTCTTGAAATGTTTCTCCACATTTACCAATAGATGCCAAGTTGAAATTAGTTAAATGTGGTAAAGATAAAACTGATGTTTGTGAATCTTTGACTTTAAAATGTCGAAAAAGGAAGTTGCGTTCTTTAAATTACTTACTTAGTACTTACTTAGTCCTTCCCGTGCAGAACTGCACATCGGGCAACGCAGTTCTTTAAATTAACCTATATTTAAACCTATAGTGTTTGCTGTAAAAAATATCCTTGTTTATAAAGTACAGGCTTCTATAAATCCAAACCTAATAAGGGACATGTCCTAAAATAATGTTTACAACAGAGTATAGATTTCTGCATCTGATCTAGAGTTATAGTTCATGCCAGTCAAGCAGTGTGGAGAGTACTGCAACAGGGAAGTTAGGCCATCAATTAATACCATTGAACCATAATATTATTTATTACAATTCCCCTTTGAATTTGTTCCCGGAAATAAACACTTACAAACTTACAATAATATTTGAATGAATGCATAATTATTATGTGTCACTATAGTGAACATTCATTGCATTCTCAATTTAAGTTACCGTACTTTTATCAGATTGCTTATTCTCCACTTGCTGCCTCTCTGTCTTACAGGCTGATTTTCCGGATATTCACCTGATTGTAGCAACGACCTCTTATATATAATGGGATTGTAGCTGGTTTAGTGTGCCTTCTTAAGGGACTGCTCTTCTTCTATTACTACATTTAAGTAGGTAAGAAGTAGTTAAAACTATGTTTAGAAATAAGTAGTTACAAGGTAGTTAAACTAATTTTGCAATACCGGTAGGTAAAACTACGGTAGTTAACCAATTTCATAACTACTTTCACACTGTATTATTGAAACATTTTAATATAGTTTATAACAAATGATCAGATGGTGCTTTTAATAATTATGTAGATCTAGATAGGAAATACATGTAGTGAATATGTTTGGCTATATTAACCTAGCCAAATAATGGTTTGGTCCTATTTCTTAAATAATTTATGTAGATTTCTTCTAAACTATGTCACTACTTAGGGCCTATATAGGCTTCTGTAAATTTAAGCCTGAGACAATTCCTATTTTTAAAACAGTTGTACTGCTGCAAAGGATATAATTTCAAGCAACCCCTTTCTTGCTTGCTTTTTTGTATGTAACTGGCTGCAGTTTGTTGACAAGAGTCCAATAAACGAAGATATATATAATATAATTGCTGATTGATGCTTCTACTCGTGTAAATCCAATCCCAACAAGGTAATTGTGGTTGTGAAACAGGCTGATAAGGTCCAATTTTTAAAACAGTAGTATTGCTGCAAAGAATATTCCTTGAAATTATGAGCTTGTATAAAACCAAGTCTAATAAGGGAAAGATCCTATTTAAAAAAAGTATAATATAGATTATCTGCAAGGAATCGGCCTATAATTGCTTATATCAGCTCATACGTTGCTCTGAGCGGCGCTATACAAATCTCCAAATACGATGCGATACGAAATACGTATAAATCCAGTCTTAATAAAGGACATTTTCTATTTTGAAACATTAGTCTGAATTTTTAGTTACATCAACAACGTTTTCAAAAGAAACATTTTTATTTATAAACTGATTTATGCGCGTTTGTTGACTGTCATCGCAACCTTGTGTTTAGGCCTGATTATAGAGTAGTTGATTGACGAGTCACGTGAGCGCTCATTAATATGCATAAGCTTATAGCCCCGCCCATGCGTCTCACAATATGTAGGATTTCGAAACGTGCGCCCCGGGCTTCTGTGCTGAGAACGCCTCTGAATAGCTACGGTATTTGCCAGAGGCGCTTTATAAAATTTCTACATACGATACGATAATAAAAACGTGTACATTTACATTATGCATTCTAGCAGGCTAAAGCGCTCATAATAGCCTAATTATGCTTGCTCTCCACATGCTGAAGTCATGGGATCGGTGTTTCCATGTTCCTCCCTCCCCAGACTAAAACAGTAATGACCGAATTGACCGATCTGGATTCGCCTCTGCAGATGTTTATTGTATAGCGCTTTTCAAGAACCACTCAGAGTCACAAATATATGGCTAAAGACGAACTGCCTCTCTGCTACCATCTGGGTAGACTGGTTTTAATGTGTCATTGAAGCTATTCTAGACCAACCAGTAAAAATATTTAAATTCTCCCTCCACCCTATCAGTTTCTGAATATGAAACTGGAATAGAAATTATGGCACAGCATTGAATCTTTCACTTCATCTGGATTGGCGGTCTAGTCTACTGTGAGGTCCAGTCGATTTATTAAATCTCGTGCTTATTAGTAACCACACGAGTCTCCCTGTTGCAGCTTTAGTATGACGCTGAGAAATTTCTACAGTTTAGATTACAATACATAGCATTTAGTTAGAATGAATATTAACATTTCAAAAAGAGGTTTTGATTATGACTTTGTCGTTGTGGATCCTAGGGTCTCAAATTGTGTTTCTGTCCAGATTCCGTCAGCAATCTTTCATCTTGTTCAAAGGTTTCTTGCAATTTTCTTTCACTGCAAATCCTATGGCCATTGGCATATGCCTCCTTCATTTGGCTCTAAAACACCCTTGAAATTGCTTTGCCACAGATCTGTGCTATAATTATAAAGTGTCATCTTAATATTGCATTATATTGCATTACCTTGAAAACCTACTTACAATGTAACTCTTAGCATTTGTGCCGACATTTCACATTGGAAAGCACTCTCTAAGTAGCTTGCTGCTGATGATGCTATATAAATTGTCATAATTATAATTACAATTGCTGCGTTGCATCATATAAGCTGCATTATGCAAAACCTTAATTACCCACCGTTTTAGCCTGACTTCTGGTTTCCCTAACGTACTGGGTGTTAATCAGACTTCACCAACGGATTACAGTTTAACACTACAATGAAGTGTCCATACTGATTAACGACTTGTGTATTATTATAAAGGTGCTTTAGAAGTCATTGGATTGGATCAGACTGCCTTCATTAAATTACGTGTAAGGTTTCGTTACGAGCTTTTGCGATCACAAGGTTTAACCATGAAGTGTCACTACAACTACAAGGCTTTGCAGTACCATTAAAATTAGAACTCAACTTATTATATACATACTTATAACAGAATAACAAATTAATTTTGTTAAGAATAATATCCCGAACTGTACAAAACTATAACATTAGCACAGACTCGTAATATGGTCAGTATTTTTATTATTTTCCTTATTTATGCAGTATCACCATCCAATGACTAGGTGTTCATTGATAAACCTACACAACTGCAGATTACAGAATTCCTCAAGGTCCTTACCTAGGAAACTTAGAGGGACTTGAACATGCATATTTCTGGTAACAAGGCAAGCACTGAAACAGTGGGCCATCTTTGTCACCACTTAGGATGCAGTTAACGTAGATGAACTAAATCGTTTTGATAAAAATTGAGGTAATATCACTTAAAACAGTCAACGTCATATACAGTTGCAAAGAGTATTATAGAAAACATGTTGAACAGATCGTAAACATTATTCATGCCAAAGACAACAGAAAACCATCATGAATAGTTACTAGACAAAATAATAGGAAACCATAACAATGCACACACTGCTCAATTTTTAAACATAATGACACTAAAATACCAATATATCTTACATTCGAAATAACGTAAGTTTAAAATAAATCAGGCTAAAATGCTACTACAGTTAACAATAACACGAACACTAACAAGTTGAGAAAAAAAGAATTAGTGCTGAGTACATAATCAACCTTCACAATTTTGCCTGCATTTAGTCAAAAGCTGTGAATAATGTGCCATTTTGGACACCGAAGAATTAAGATTTTAACAATAACAGTAACCCGATAAATAACCGAACTAAATAAACACGTATTTAAATTACTCAAACATTACGAACAAGATACAGAGATATAACTGACCAAAAGGCAAAATATCAGAAAAAAACACACATGCAAGAAGACAAAGCGATCATAAAAAGAGATCTTGCAGAAATTATGAGTACATGACTAGAACAGTAAATCACTTGACTAGCTTACATTTCGATCACACAATTTACTGAAGTAGAAAAGTATTAATTTTCCAGCTTGTAAATCAATCACACAGATTACCTAACTAGTATATCAGGCTACTATCTTCAATCACATGAATTACCTAACTGGAATAGTAAATCAACTTACGAGCTTCTATTAAAATTGCTTGAATTACTAGTTAAACTGAATTTAAGAATCAACAAAACAATTTGAGATGATAACAAAATAAACCACAATCTGGTAATACATGATTTACATTGAAAAGAACTGCACCTCCATTATAGCTGACCTGGAATGAATAAAAGAACTTTACAAATACACCTCATCCGTTACCACCAAAAGGTACACATCATTCTAACAAATTCTAACAATAACACTGTTGGGAACAACCATCCCAAATTTAAGTACTATTAAGTTTTAAAATAAGTCCTGATGCTAACTAAGATCAAAGTCACAAAAATGTAGCACTTGATGTGGCCCCAAAGGTAACATTAAAAGGAACCTTCAGTATCTAGTTTTACAAGTGTAAATATCAACAGGAATAAATTTATATTACTTTATTTTTAACAAGAGTTAACTGCAGAAATTCTGTTTTAACAAGTGCTACAAGAGATTTTTATTTTAAACAAACAAGATTAAAAATAAAATTTAAGTTTATATGTTTATATCTAGTCAGTGAAGCCTAGCTATGAATAAATGCTGTTATTTGTTGCAAATGTTACTTTTATTTTCACAAGCATCTTTATGAATAATATGGCATTAATTTTTAATAAGTGTCTCTACAACTAATATTCAGTTATTTAATTTGATAAATTATAAATTGTTTAGACTGTCATTATAAAAATGCTGTTATTTGAAGCAGCCTATAATTACTACCTTTGCTAAAATAATATAACGCACATTTACCACCTGCAACATGCTTCCTGTTTATAATAAGTGATAATGACACAAGAAATGGTCAACATTTAATTATATAACCAACAATCCAACATACATTTGGAATGTAAGACAAAATTGTTCTTTTCCACACAAGAAACCAACACACCACAAACACTAAGACATTGTTGTCATTAACACATGTGCAGATAATGTTAAGATGACAATACAATTAACCACTGACAACATGGACATCACCTGGAAAGAAACATGGAATAGTTCAGCAGTTAAACCCAAAGTCTGCAACTTCAAATCCAGGAGGACTAAACGTCCGTGAAACAAATCAAAACCATTATGCCTACAAAAGATTAGCATAATAACAAGGTGGATCAACGTAATTAAATCGATTTAACAGGGAAATATTTAGGAATGTTGACAACGCTCACGCCTCAGTCTTAGCTAAAGTTAACATTCAACATCTAAGAAACATATTCCAATATTGCATCCAATCAACAACACAGAGACATCCTTCCGGTAATTCATGAAAATTTAGGTCATTTGTCAAAATCAACTATTTTACACTGGTGTTTGCATACTACTATTTCGGCACATCCAGAAATCTGTCGATGTCTCGAATTCTGATACACATGACTCTGACTATTTTGCAGCTTTTCAGATCATAATTAAACTTTGGAACACCATATCTGATACAAGAAAGAACCTGGAAAATGTAATATAAAATCCATCTAAAAGGGTATCAGCTCTGTTCCAATCCTTATTAGTGATCCATCAACCAAAACATTTCTGTTTTGTAATTGTGTACATGCATATAAACTGCTACTATAGTTTTTACAGAATAGAAAAATCAAAGCTTTCTGTTTCAAAGAGGCCTGGCAGGAAGAGGTTTCGTACTGTCGGATTGCTGTCCCTCGACATCGATGTCAAGAAGTGTCCGACACTGACTGGCACGTCGCGGCGTTCCCACTGAGGGTGTCGTCGACCGCATGACATGACAGAAGCCACTGTCATCGCTGCGAGCACTTGACGTGTCAAGTGGGGTTACTTTGCTTGCGCGCTGTGGCGAGTCGTGGCTTGCGAGATGCACAGGTGAAGCTCGCTTTAGAATGCCGGCATGGGGTCGTGGCCGTGCAATGATGTCAAGCGTGACGGGGCGTTCGGCGATCGACCCGTGCACCTGGCTGTGTCGCTCCTGGCTGGATGCGCGACGCGGAGGTGGCGGACAGATAGGGCTCGGAATTCCAGAATGGCAGCGCAGGCTGTCAGGGTGATTTTCGCATGACAGACGAGCTGTACTGTCAGGAGCACTGAGTCCAATTGAGCTGCCTGAGGTGACAGAGGGTGAGCAACGGTTCAGATAGACAGACGGACTTTTATGCGTGCTCATGTCGTCGAACTTGACGTCGTTCTCGAATTTGACACCATGACACTGCGGTGTTGACTTTGGCGTTGTCCACGGCGTCTCAAAGACAGAGCTCGTGTCCGACTGTTGTCGTTGATATTCGACAAAGGCTTTGTCAGTAGATGGCGACAGTGAAATCAACGCCATGTCATTTTCGTTCCCCTCATCCACAGAACTCTTGTGCGGGGACTGACTGCCAATCGAGTATGACATGCCCGACACCGACGGTGTCGTTCGTCGACTTTCCGCCGATGGTGTCGTTCGTCGACTTTCTGCCGAGGGCGTCGTCCTTCGGCTTTCTGCGGACGGTGTTGTGCGTCGACTGTCAGCCGAAGGTGTTGTTCGATTATCGCTTGAAGGAGTCATTCGATTGTCACTGTATGTCTGGAAACCATCATAGGAAGATTCGCTGAATCGTGTCGGGACATCGAAGTTTACGGTTGGCCGATATCTCGTCTGATAGCCATGATATGTGTTGTGCGGGGCACCAGTTGCACTGGCCAGCTGGTACTCTGGAAAGCTGCTGCCATCGTTTTCGTTGTGAGCAAACAGTCGGCTGTCTCTCATCGGATTCCGATGCCTGTGACGTGGCTGGTACGGAGTTCCCTGCGGTGGAGTGGCCGCAACAAGGGTCTGCAGGTTTGGATGGATACCAGTGGTGTTTGCAATGCGGATGTCGAATCCAGCTGCAACACCTGCCAACATTGCTGCTGCATTGTAAAGGAGGCTGTCGCTCCGTCGCCGAGTGATGCGGCGTTTTGGAGTATCACCTCCACCTTCACCTGAGTTGCTGTTGAATGTGGCCAATGCAGCCGTCGCCATTCTGATGGTCGAATCATTTAGACATTCGGGCCATTCATCATCCTCTAAATCTAAAGCAATAATCAACATACAGCAAGTTTATTCAAGGCAGCTTTATTGGATGGGTTCTATGTGAGCCATGGGAATGTTTCCATCTGTTTAAGTGCCATCTACATGAGAATCACCATCACACCATCATCACACAGTACTTGCTATGGCACCACTCAGCCTGTGCTCAGCAGCGCCTTACACAATAGAATATTAAAGAAAGACCACATGAAACAAGTACGTCTTAAGGGGATTGCAAAAGGTAGGGTGGGAGTCAATCAGTTCCATGCACTGGGTCCGGCCATGGAAAACAATAAGTCCGCCAAGCGTGTCTTGACCCTCCTGACAACAAAGTCGCCGCGAGTGGCTGAACGTAAACGGCTGTCACTGCAATGAGTGGTGCACAGAAGGAACTAGTTCATTCTTAGCAAACTCAAACTCTATAAGGCAGGTGGTGCCTCTGAGATATTCTTAGAAAGTGGTACACAACTGACTACCTATGCATAAATTTCGTTATTAAACTAAATAATTGAAAGGTAAGGTTCCCTTTATTACACATTTATACGAACATCAATCTTCAGAGGCATTGTCTTGGGTGTCAAGCAATCTAGAAGCTGAAGCACAAAATTAGTGTGAAAACAGCAATCGAAAAACTGACCAGCCTAGCCTGCCCTTCCTTCAGTTATGGCTTATGTGGCTTGACCAAAATGCATCCAGCAACACAGAGTAAAAGCGAAGAGGAATGGGAAGAGAGTGGTCGAGTGTAGACGAAAGAGAGAGGGCTACTTTTAAAGCAGTGACAAAGAGCCTAAATATATAATACTCAGTACAGAGGCTTTCACAGAAAGAAAGAGAGACAAGATCAAGTCAACTCCAAGGCTGAAACTTGATAGGCTACCGTACACAATGTAAACTAGATTGGGCCTACTGAGTTACATTAATGTATACAGTAGGCCTATCAAGTTCACAGTTTTTCATCAGCACAATCCTTGGATCTCTGGGACATAGGCTCTCAGTGACACTATAAACACACATATATGTGACCTCGGCCGAGAGAAGGGACCACTTGTCGCTTTCTAGATTAGCCGGAAAACGCTTTTTTACGCTAAACGATTATATTGATTTTTGCGTCTAATAAATCAATCTGTAGCTCGGACTCACCGTACTACAACGATTCTTATGCTACTTGGTGCGTTAAGACTAAATTTCGGCATTAATGCATTTGGTAAAGACATATTAAATTTTTTTTGCGATTTCCCGCCAAATGATATTTTATATTTTTGTGAAAAAGTGCATAAATTATGGGCCGAACACTCTGAAATTTTTTCCTCATTTTACCTAAGGTGTAAGCTTGTGGAAACTGCTAATAAGTCCATTTGCGACAAGTGGTCCCTTCTCTCGGCCGAGGTCACATATATAGATATATAATTACAGATATATACACACCTTTATGTAAGACAGAACATAATAAAAAACGAAAAAAACAGCAAAACCAAATTAAACTCAAACCAACACTCCACAGGAGGCGTAAGTGCTGTAAACATACAATCTAACATTATGGCATGTTGTCCTTTACTGACAAACCAAGTCCATTCACTAGCAGGCCCTTAGCCAGCCACCCGTCCACCTGTCCTTTGGACGGGTGAAAATTATTTTGGATGGGCATAAATTGTTCATGATTCTCCTCCAGCACCATCAAGTTTCTTCTCTAAAGCCACTACCAGCGTTCAGATGACAGTTCTGTAAGGAGTATGGGTTGATATTAGGCTCTGTAAACAGCATGGGGGCACTGCAGTCAGACTCGTAGGGCGGCGGGACTTTGGGCGGTCGTGACTTCGTACGCTCACGGCATGGGGCGGTCACAACTTCAAATGCTTTTGGACGGGCAACTCTGTATTTCTGGCTAAGGGCCTGTTCACTAGTGAATTAAACTTAAGTCCATAGCTGTATATCAACAACAGCATATTAAGTGTTCTATTACCAGTGGTTAGCATGACTTTAAGAAATCTAATAACTCTCACAAGTCCAAACTGCTTAAGCCTGCAATAAATACTCTTACTGATTCCCATAAGTGAAATCCAAACACTTTACGATATACATTGTTTCAGCACGCGTTTAGATTACTCAGCTGAGACTGAGTAAACCGCATTGTGACTGAGCCATACCTTAAAACTGGGATGCTGTAATTATGTCTGCTGTGAGTGAAGCTGCATTAGATCCGACGAACCCGAAGAGTTATTGACAATATAACTAGCTGCGTAAAAATTGTGCATTACATTATCCACATCGTATCTTAGTTTATCATTACCAGCATTAGGTGCCTTATATTTGACATGGTGGCTAATTCAGGCAGTTATGTGATCACCTCCAAAACTTTGGGTGAAAATTATAAAAAAGTCTTTAAGATTTAATTTTGCCACCTTCTTTGCAAACGACTCCTACGTGAATAGCTGGTGTCCTGTGCCTGGCTTTCGAGTAGCGCTTCAGAAGAATTTTGGAGATTACAATTACGATTACACCACTGGGTTTAGCATGCTTGCTTCAGCTGTCACTCACGGTTCTCTTTTCGTTCATCTAACGAAAACTCAGCTTGTTTCCTGGGCTGGAGACTTATGTCCTCCAAGGTGCAGCACAGGGCTTTTGCGTTGGATGTCTGTCATTTTTTGGAACAGTCTTTCGCTTATTGTTAAAGCCTGTGAGGCTGTGAGAAATAGGACTCTTTTCCAACTCGTTTCCCAAAGACTCATCCACTTCTTTGATGCTCTCATGCCATAAAGCACCTACCAGTTTGCTCCATAAAAGGTGCTACACAAATTGACAAATACAATAATACAATCATAACTAAAGAGGATAAGGAAACACGTCATACCCATTTCCTGTAGGGCACCGATATTTGAGTGTCCGCCCCCAGATCCTGTGCTTCCTGGCCGGTTACGCAGTGGTTTGTCGAGATTGGGGGCGCTCTTGCAGCACCTTCCCTCAGCAACTACCAGGGCAGGTCGTTGGTGGCGCTCCTTTTGAACGGTGCTTGGACCCCATGTTTTGCCCTTTATGCCATCTGCAAGGTCTACAAGAACAAGATGTCATGTAACAAAACTTTTTGAGCTGAAGCACAAACGCAACATTTTTCTAGATTACATGACTTGAAAATGAATAGCAATCTTTCACTGTAGAGTAGGTACTTAAGTACCTATGAGATTGGTACATTGATAGTATATACATAAGTAGATAATAATAATAATAATAATAATAATAATAATAATAATAATAATAATAATAATAATAATAATAATAATAATAGGAGCATTGTTTAGAAATCTCTGAAATCCTTAAGACCACGGCTGCTACATGGATATGAAAACAAGACAAGATGATGTACGATAGGATAGGACAAGATGGGATAGGGTAAGAGAAACAGCAAGGCTTACAAGCAAGAGGTTGAAGATTCAGAAGGTAACGTGGTGATGCTGGGGGCGTCTCCATCGAAACTGTAGGATTTGCATTGACCTCATTCAGGGATTCAGGCAATACCTGTCGTCCACACAGGGCATCGGGTCTCAGCGTCCCTGTATTAAGGAGATCTAGAAAAAATCAGTTAAAAGCTGTTTTCATAAACTACTACATCTCCTCCTAGCATACTATAATTTCTAGATACTAAGTACTATGACTGCTACTGTTCATCAAACCTAATCTAAGTCAATACAAACTAATACCTGTACAATCTATATAAATAAAGCAAAGACTCTGTCTGTCTGTCCCTCTGTCACAGCGATCTTTGACCGGGATGCATTTCTACACCTTTCGACCTTTTCACTCCAAACCTTCACTACTGTCTCGGGGTGGGCATTACACACCCAGTGTGAGGCTTCGTGTCCGTCCCCCGTTTTCACCGCTTCCATGGTGAAAACGGGCGAAAACCTCTCAAAAACCCCCACTTCTTAAAAATTCGAGTCGACCTATTTTCATTCGCCAGATGGCGCCACCCGAGAAGATTCTCTGTGTTTCACCGAAAATTCTCTGTCACCGGCACGCATTTCTAAAGATTCGCCAGATGGCGCAGCCGTAGAGATTTCACTTCACATTAACTGATGGTGGTGGTGGTGGTGGTGGTGGCTTATAACCCCGGGCAACGCCGGGTAAACCAGCTAGTCTAATATAAATTACTCTAATCTACTACTCTGATCCAATCCTTTATATTGTCAGAATCAGGTAGGCAAGACAATAAACAGCTACAACCTCCTCGTTCCCTGTGTCAGGACTTCCCTGGCTCAATCTAGGTCTTTTGCTTCCATTGGCCCTGCTCTTTGGAATGAGCTTCCTCCGTTCATTCGTTCGTTCTTCTATTCTCTCAGGCAACGTCTCTTCCTCTTTTACCTTTCTTAAAACTTGCTTTTTCTCTTGGGGTCTCTTGCACTGGGAGCGCTTCTGAATGGCCCTCCCACTAGAAGCGCTTTATAAATATCCGAATACAATACAATCTAACCTTGTTTAACCATTTAACGACAAGCGTGTACTAAAATGCATGGAAAACTAATCCCATTGTCATTAAAGGATTAATCTATTCAATTCATTGTCTTATGCATTATGATAATGGTTCTATACAACAATTATATCAATGTGATTAAGCTCTGGCCACCATACCCGTCGCTTCAGCCACAGTCCGGAATGGTGTGGAAGACTTGAGTAGTTTCAGTCGACTTTTCCTGAACTTTCCTTTGCGCTTCTCTGGCATCGGCTTGCTCAGCATCTGCTGGAGAATCATGATGTTGAGCTCGCGCTCAACAAGCTCCACCTCACGCTCGGCGAGTTCCTGCTCACGCTGGTGAAGGAAGTCTTCCTGCATTTTCTGTTGGAGAGCAGCACGGTTGAGCTCATCTTCACGTGATCTCAGCTCCTGAACACAAGGATCGATCAAAACTGTCAAGATACTAAGTAATTAACCTAATTTGAAAAATTCTGTAGCACTGTTATCCATGGTTGATTCAAAAGCATAAGGGATGTTTTTCTTAATTAGTTTTCTAGTCTCAAACTTAAAATTGTGGATCCCCAATTGTTATCATAAAAGCAAATGTCATAACAGATAATGCAAATACACAGGCCATTAATTGATGGTCACTTAGAAAATCCACACCACAGTCACAAAATGAAATAATTTTTCAGAGAGGCAATTGAGATCCAAGTATTCGGGGATGCTACAAAGTTCAGGTACAAGCATTAACCAATTAAGCATTCATATGTCTACATACTATGTTCATTCATTCAGCAATTTTGATAGAATCTCTAAACTGGGTTATGTTAAAAATCAGGCACCAGGAACAAACATACAGATGCACAAAAAACGCATACGCACACACACACGCACACACACACACCTCAGATGTTCACAAACACGTCTATCTGTACGTTCATATGGCACTTTTGACAGAACCCCAAAAATGAAGATCATGTACAGACATTGCAAGAAAAACATCTGATCTGCATCTGACCTGCTCTCGAGATCGGAGCTCTTCAAACATGGTCTCAATTTCATGTCTCCAGTCCTCTTGCATCACGTGGAAAGACTCATGTGGAGTCTGGACGAATGAAGACAAACCAATCTCATCCAACATCTCCAGGATCTCTGCAAACAATGGCCTCTCGTGTGGTTCTGGATTCCAACATTCTACAGCACACATCGTAACATTCATAATTGTAATTGTAAAAATGACATCACAAGTAGCAAACTACTTTGAGGCTGCATGACACTGTTAATTGGTAGCAATAATTTTTTTATCAATTAAATTGCCAGTTGGTAGCAATTGTAAATCTCATTGTCTGCTGTCACCAATACTAGATTTCAAGCACTTTCTTTGTATCTATTGTATCATTGATGAAACTCATACTCTTCAGGGTTTAAAGCTGTCAGGTCACAAGTGCCTCTGAGAGGTTTCACTTGAAGACATTCTATATAAATTATCAATTTAGATTATGATTATTAAAAGTAGCAGTGCAAAATAATGTAGAGATTGCCATACACTACTTTTAACTTTGCACCTTGTAATAAAATCTAAACTACGTGTAAAACCCACTGCAGCATGATCAACAAATAGTTCTATGCAGCATATCTGTGCTTTAAACTTTAGCCTTAGTTAACAGCTCAAAACTCCTATGATATGTGGGGTTTGTTCGCTAACTAAGCAGTTGCAGACCAACAGTGACATTCTTATCAGAGTGTAGCTCAATGAACGAACATCCAAACACATTGATGGGTGGTGAGTTGCACCATTACCTTGTAAAAAAATTGTCGACACTCAATGACGGGAATGCAATACAGCGAGTTCAGGCCACCATTGATAACAACTTGCCCCAAATATGTGATTTCAGGAAGAGACCCCAGCTATGTGAGATAACCTACATTTCAAATCTGGGAAGGGCATACTAGATGTGGGCATCGAATCGGCCAGCTGTCTACTTCACGCCTGCATGGCAAGTGGGATTACTTTCTGCCAACGTATTGCAATGATGATGACACCTATTATAACAGTTTGGTGTTGCATCGTTGACATGGTTACGCGCAGCTGAGTTCATCGCCAGAAGATAAAGAAGAAAAGCACCGCATAGGGATGACACAGGAAGCAAATAGATTTTTGTTCTCAGCATGAGTGTCATTTAATATTTGCATTGAAAGGTTTCTATGGAGCACTGTAAATCTGAATCTGAGAAGCAGATGAATGTTCCCTTGGGGCACAGATAAAGTACACGCATTGCATTGTTTATACACGTATACACTATACATGAGTAGGGTAGTGTCTAGCACATGTAATATGTATATACGGGTGTAAACAATTATGTACAGTAATACAATTCATGCTTGAATTGTTAAGTCTTCTTCATCCTCTTCTCTTCTGTAGTCCATAGGCTCATCATGCATTCACGTCAATTGCACTTTTCACAATGTTTCTCAATTGGCTTCTGTAATTTGCCAATAGGCTTGACTTCTGTACATGTGTCTCTTACCAATCCCTGATATTAACCAGCCATTCCCTGCTTTTTTTACCTCTGATAACTCAGCCATCGACCATTCCAAACATGACTTGTTTGACCATGTATAATTGTATATGCAAGACACTACACATGCATGCATATTTAAACAATGCAATACATAATTTACTCCTTCTGTGCACCAAGTGAACATTCACGCGCTTCTCAGAATCACATTTACTCACTTTGGACACATTTATATAAATAAATAAGTATGTACGAATAGTTAACTTTACATGACAAGCCAGGACTCGAACCCTGGAGCCTGGGACGGAGACAGATGACCGACCCATTACATCACTCACAGTCCATTGAATGCAAACTGCACAGACGTCCTACGAAGCCGTGCAACACATATTTTCCAATTTCCAACTTCTTCTGCCTTTAAAGCCGTATAATTTATATTCATCTGGTGACTTAAATCGGTTGCCGCTTATCCCGAATGAATAATGTTCCTGTCCAACGATGCATGGCAGGTATACCATCATCCGGATAAGTAATGCTCCTGTCGAACATGGAGAACCAGCGTCCAGATAAGTAATGTTCCCATATGAAGCGGTGCATGCGCCCACAAAGACATTACTCATTGCAACTGATGAATCAGCCTAAAAGAAACGTCAATAGACTCTTTCGAGCTATTTGTTCAAGAGACTGGCAGTCTCTTGTGTTACTCCAATGTCCTTTCAGTCCAAGGAAAATGTTGACTGAACCACAGTCGCCGTGTAAAAGATAAAGGCCCTTCAACGAATTCACCGATAAAATCAAGCACCTTGGTAAATTTTAAAAGCAACATTCAGTCCCATCAGTAAATCTTCTGTAGAATCTTTGCAATGTTATCAGCAAAGAATTCTAGTTTTCTGAGTTCTTTATTTTCTTGCATTCGTACAGTACCACTATTTCATGACATGCGGCCCTCTCCCTATCTCCCTGTTTCCTCCCTCTCTCCCTCTGTCAATCTCTTCTCACTCTTTCTCAGTTTATGTCACTCTCTCTGTCCTTCTGTCTCTGTTAAATGTCTCTCTCTCTCTCTCTCTCTCTCTCTCTCTCTCTCTCTCTCTCTCTCTCTCTCTCTCTCTCTCTCTCTCTCTCTCTCTCTCTCTCTCTCTCTCTCTCTCTCTCTCTCTCTCTCTCTCTCTCTCTCTCTCTCTCTCTCTCTCTCTCTCTCTCCCTCTGACAGTCTCTGTCTACAGATTTTCAGGATGGTTGAACTTAACATGGCACACACAATCAATCAGGAGATCAAACTCTGAACCCTAAATGTTAAGATTTAGCCGCGAAGCCTACTTTCTAAAAGACATCTGAAGGCGATTGGACAAGTTGACGGAATCGGCAGAGTAAGCTTGTTGACAGCGACTCCATAGGCCACGGCCAGGGTGTCTATACCCTTGTAAGGCATTTCGCCCGTCAGCAGTTCCCAAACCACAACCCCATAGCTAGAACACAAAGAAACATTAAACACATGTAATTGTAGAACTAATTAAGGCAGCTCCTAATTTAGACCTTTCTAGGAGGTGCCAGTAAGTTTGATTCATGAATGAATGCATAAATGTGCATGTGTGTGTGTGTACCAGAATGCATGAATCTATGTATGCATGCATGCATCTCAATGACAATAATAATGACAATTTATATAGCACCATAGAACAGCTGAGACCAAAGAAAAACATGCTGTACGTGAGTTAAAAAAATTCTGTGACAGTCATATTACAGTTTAAAAAGATAGTTGAAAAAGACAGATCTTGAGCTGTGATTTGAATGTCTCCAGATCTGAGGAAACAGGATAGCTGCAATTTCAGAAATGCAATTGTATTACTGTTTTCTTTAGATATATAGACAACCACATCTACTACTAATACCAAATTCTTGATAGGTCGCTACAGATGGAAGTGGCACAACAGAAATGTGTATTCTATCTGGCAAAGTATCTTACAAAACAGAAACACAGAATTGTCTGGCAGTTTCACAATCCATCATCCACCCTCACTCTCGCATCAGTTTCCGTCAACAAATTTTCACATCTATGGCTAGCCTGCTCCAGTTCGAGCAGAAACTCATTCACCAAGCGATCGCTCATGTCTCGCCAAGAGGCGACTCCACTCTGTTCTTCTTTTCTGACAAGTGGTTTAATGTAGCAAGTAACAGTGGCTCCACCTGGTAATGCTGGCAGACACCATCGCTTCATCGCCTTTGCCCAACCGCTGGCCAAAATCAAACCCAAGACGATGCTTATTGACTCTGCAACTAAAGCACAGTTAACATAGATGCCCACATTGATATTACACCACGTTTCAATGCACTACCTATGCACTACCTATGCTTAGAGTTACCGACAGCATTTCAAATTGTCATCCAAATACTAATAGTCAAACAGTACAATGTCCAGTCGGGTAATGTTTGGCTAAAGGCTAAAGCCAGTTCCAGGCTGCCAGGGTCCAGGTTAGCCTGGCAAAGCCCACCCCGCCAGCTCCCGGGTCCAGCTGAACTATCGACCTCTCTCTGTCTCTGTCTCTCTCTTCAAGGAAACTTGTTAAGACAGCCAAGCACATTTTTACTCACAAGGACATTAAAGTTTCTAAACTAACTTACATGCCATGATTTTTCACAGGTTACAGCTAGTTTATTAATAAAATGCAAAAACTCCATTTAACACTTAACAGCTTTTAACATTTAATATACAACAATAAAAGTCATTCGATTATTTTTCACTTTAGATAACACTGATACAAGGTATAATGCAACCTTTCTAATGCATGCACCACCTCACACCTACAGTCAGATTTGACAACCACTTACAAAATCTATATAAATAAAGCCAGCTTTCTGTGTGTCTGTGTGTGTGTGTGTCTGTCTGTCTGTCTGTCTGTCTGTTTGACCGGGCTTAACTTCTACAATTTTGCACCTTTTCACTCGAAACCTTCACTAATGTGTCGGCCTCGGCTTCGGACACCCAGTGGAGGGGTTCGCGTCCTCCGTTTTCAACCCTACCATGGTGAAAATGCCCCAAAACGCTACCCACCCGACCGTCCATAACGCGCAAGCTCGCCTATTCCACTGCCAAGCGGTTCTATTTATGGCGCCGGTATTCCCCAACGTCATTAATAATCCGCTTAACGACACCGCGGTTCTATTTATGGCGCCGGTATTCCCCAACGTCACTAATAATGCGCGTAAGTTGTTTACTTTCGCACAAAATATAATGACGATCGATTCGAAGTATATTCATCGTTTTACAGCAAAATTTTAACGCGTTCAAAGACAAAGATCTAAATTATTTACAGTATATCAAACAACCAGTCTGCTCTACTAAGGGCGAGGCCGACTACAGACCGGCAGTGAGGGCTAGATTTCTGGCGTTTTCTTTAACACGCCAACGCCCGGTTCACCCTCTTCGACTGCGAAGCAGTCAGTCCACGGGAGACTGCGAAGCAGTCTCCCCCACAGGTCGCCAGACGCCACAAGGGCCTCCAAGACTGCGAAGCAGTCGCCGCCAGAGGGCGACTGCGAAGCAGTCACTTCACGGCAGAGGTCGCTAGACGCCAGAAGGCGTATACAAGACTGCGAAGCAGTCTCCGTTGTACGCCAGAAGGCGTCTACAAGACTGCGAAGCAGTCTCCCCCACAGGTCGCCACACGCCACAAGGGCCTCCAAGACTGCGAAGCAGTCGCCGCCAGAGGGCGACTGCGAAGCAGTCACTTCACGGCAGAGGTCGCTAGACGCCAGAAGGCGTATACAAGACTGCGAAGCAGTCTCCGTTGTACGCCAGAAGGCGTCTACAAGACTGCAAAGCAGTCTCCCCCACAGGTCGCCACACGCCACAAGGGCCTCCAAGACTGCGAAGCAGTCGCCGCCAGAGGGCGACTGCGAAGCAGTCACTCCACGGCAGAGGTCGCTAGACGCCAGAAGGCGTTTACAAGACTGCGAAGCAGTCTCCGCCAGAGGTCGCCAGACGCCACAAGGGCCTCCAAGACTGTGAAGCAGTCGCCGCCAGAGGTCGACTGCGAAGCAGTCACTCCACGGCAGAGGTCGCTAGAAGCCAGAAGGCGTCTACAAGACTGCGAAGCAGTCTCCGCAGACGTCGCCAGACGCCACAAGGGCATCCAAGACTGCGAAGCAGTCGCCGCCAGAGGGCGACTGCAAAGCAGTCACTCCACGGCAGAGGTCGCTAGATGCCAGAAGGCGTCTACAAGACTTTCGAACCAGTCTCCGCCACAGGTCGCCAGACGCCACAAGGGCCTCCAAGACTGCCAAGCAGTCGCCGCCAGAGGGCGACTGCCAAGATTGCCAAGCAGTCGTTGTTGTGGTGGTGGTGGTGGTGGTGGTGGTGGTGGTGGTGGTGGTGGTGGTGGTGGTGGTGGTGGTGGTGGTGGTGGTGGTGGTGGTGGTGGTGGTGGTGGTGGTGGAGTGAAACTTATAACCCCGGGCAACGCCGGGTAAACCAGCTAGTTATGTAATAAATGTATAGTGCCTCTTCAAACGACTCATCAGAAGTACAAAACTGCATCCAACAAAATGGTTTTCAAGTGCTTACAGAACAGAGGTCAAGGGTCACTGAAGGCAGACCAAGAAGCTCCTATCACAGGCAATTTGCTCCAGAAAGTTGGACCAACCACAGTGAAACTTCTATTTGCATTGTGGAAGTTCAATCAGGTCAATTACAATTACACGCGTAGTTTATTGATAAACATTTCAATTTCAATGAATTTTCGCTTTAATAGTACTAATACAAGCTGTCAGAATGCAACTTGAATACATCAAATGGTTGCACCATGAGTTATAAAGAATTAGATGAGTTGTATTATAAGGTAGTTGATATAAGGACGAGAAAAGTCATGATATCAACACTGCTACAAGTTACAACAACACATTTGAAATGTTCAACTTACACCTACTGTAGCTAAAGACATATATGTTAGATTTGTCAGCCAAATACAAGTAGTTTAGCACCAGGTAATAAATACCGGTACTAAAAAGCATTGAATTCTATTACAAGATGCAATCCTGCATTCTGAATATGCCACTTACACCTATTCTGACCATCAGTTAGAGATGTCAAACTCTGGTAAAACACGTTCATGGTACTTGAGGCAATTCCACTGGAGTACTCTACTACTACCAGTTACTCTGTCGCTGCATAATAAAACAACTGCTGAATGGGTCGAATGCTATTTAAGCAGTCACCCAGCCAACGGGACCAGGATCGATAACTTTCAGCCCGTCAGTGCAAAGGACAGCCTATTAGTTTATCCCGAGTTCTAGAGACTAAATGAATTTGTTATGCTGTGTGCTTTACTGATTAATAATAGTAATCGTCATCTCAAGATTTTTACAGCGTTCAAACAAGCCAAGTCATGGAAACCAGCTAATTCACAGGTTTCCAGTCAAAACAAAACCAACAGGCAGGTAAGGTCATAATCGGTTCCAGGTCTAAAATGGTCAGGCAGACAGTAAGATTAAGTGTCATGCAGGTATAAAATAATAATAACAGTCATGCGCATTACACCTCCTACCCACAGGTCACTGCTTCACAGGTGACAGACAACTGTGCATTGTTAAGCGATAAATCCATTATTCCAAGACTAATACAGCAATCTGCTTCAATCACTATGCTTCTTTGGCTATTGTGTTAACTGCCCAGGTGCCACTCCTTGGGCAAGCATCCGGCCTGTGGATGTCTGCAGGCAGGCAGGTGGTAGGCAGTGCAATCAATCATCATCATGGTATTGTGCTAACAGGTCAGAAGCACCTCTGAGTCCTTCTTCAACAAGCGCTATATAAATCTGGGATTACAATTACAATACAAAAAAGCCCATAATCCATCTACAGAGTCGACTCGTTAACGTGCTCCCAGTCCCAGATAATGTGCTGCCCCACTTAACACGAAGTGGTGTTTTGTCTCGCAGAGCTATTAGCTCAACATGCCATAACAGTTAACATGCTGTACAAGAACTGAAGTGTAGCGCTAAATGTGGCTTTTACAACCAGGTTTTTACAACCACAACCGATGGTCGTAAGAACGGACTCACAGTCGGACGGACAGTAGGATGAATGGTCGGACGAACGGACAGATGATTGGATGGACGGACGGTCAGCTGGATGGACAATGGACGGTGGTGGGACTATGGATTTAGTTACACTATAGGTTATTTCTTAATTAGTCTGTTTTACACAAAGTCCAGTTTACGTGCTGTGTCGGACAGCTTGTCCCCAACGACAGTGTGTAAAATGTCCGTCCGCAGTGTACTTACCTCCAGACGTCGCTCGCTTTGGAGAACATGGAGTTCTTGATGACCTCTGGAGCCATCCAAGCGTAAGTACCAGCAGCACTCATGCATGTCGTGTGGTGGGCCTCACGGGCAAGCCCAAAGTCGGTGATCTTCAAGACTTTGTGCCTCAAATCGTCGTCTTCGCAAGTGTCCTGAAGTAAAACTGCAAGAACAAACAACATCTCTTAGCAGAAAATGAAAACAATACAGGAGGATTTTCTCTAAACTTCAATAAATTTAATTAACAGGAAACCAAAGCAATGCAATGATTTTATGTTGTCCGAGCATTGTTGCTCCCTGATGAACTTACGTTCTGCATCTTACTCATTAAAATGTCCTATTCTTCAAGAACCATGTTCTTACAGTGTGCAGTGGTTTTCAGACTTTTTGGACTAGGGACCTCTATTTTTTATAGGCATAGCTTGCAGACCCAAGTATTTAAAAAGTAAAAATTTCTCACTTAAAATTTAATCAAAACAACAGGCAAACTACTTCCCCAATAGAAGCTTGCTTATGACAATGAGGCCTATTATAGACTAATATAAAAAGTAACACTGAATAATTTGTTATTAACTTCCTGCAATAATTATGGAACAGTCTTTTTTTAAAGAAATCAGTTACTTCGGATTTGCCAAAAACCAGTAATGTCAGTGGGTAGGGATGTGCTTGCTATGCTTTGCACAAACTGTCAATTCTTGGTGCTATTTTGGATAAGCACACACACACACGTCACTTTCAACGACAAGTCTGGATCTGTACCTGGTCTTCACATTACTAAGTGTTGTAAATGCCTTCTCGCACAAATACGTTGTCGCAAAAGGTAACAAAATGTTGACTGCCTTGTGGGACAACAATCACTAGATATTCAGAAGCCACACTCAGCCAAAAAGGTGAAAGTTATTGCTGATTAAACTGAATGTGTTAACTTTGATCGCATGACAGTTTAGCTAATGGACTGTTTGCATCCAGCAAGGTCAGTCATTTCAACATCAAAAATACTACAGATCCAATCAAAATTCTTAATATTTTCTTTGAAGAAGTAGCACACAAAGAATAACTAAAAGCAGTGTCACAAAATTTACTTGTGATCGAATACCTAATCGGATCTATATGGATCATACAGTTACAGGCGTACTATAAGTAGTGTATGAATTTGAAAACACAGGCTGCTAATGTTAAAACCACGCAGTGTCTCACAGTGAATGAATATTTTCAGAACACTCTCGCCGACTCGGGCCATATCCTTCGCGGACCCCTCTTGGTCCGCAGACCACAGTTTGAAAAGCGCTGACTTAGAGCACATTTGTGAGGTAATTGAAAGAGGCACTATATTAAGTGTCTAGATAAATAAGCTCATGGAATACATTCTCTGGGTTTTCTTGAGGCTTGAAACATTTCACTACACAACACAATGCCAAACTATAGCAACCTCTTCACAGCACATAAAGTACAATTACGGAAATCAGGTACTACATAATAAAATACAAGACTGGGAGACTAGACCTGCAATCAGAATACTATTCTTCCTTCTGGGTTCAACCACTGGCAGGGTAATGGTGCAACTCACCACTCGTCAATGCGTTTGGATGTTCTCTCATTGCTGCACCCTGGTGAGAACGTCACTGCTGGTCTGCAACTGGTTTGTCGGGGAGCAAACGGGTCCCACAATCGCCCACATATTATAGAAACAAGTTCTTTCACTATCTGCCACTTGTGGACACTCTAGGCTACAGTTCAGCTCTGCCAACTTCCCAGCCAGGCTTTTATTGTAGCATAAATCACAAACATATCTCTGCAGCTGCACACAGTGCACCTCAGTGTAGGTGACACTGAAACTGAGAGTAAGGTAAAGAAGGTCAGATCAGGAATCTGACCTAATTAACTGCATTCAACTGATTCTTATAGCACTGTTATCATAATTCACAAACCATCAGTTGATGGTTGCCTTAACTGAAATCCCAGACAAGATACTTAGTCTTGAAGTCCAGTCAATGGAAGTACATGTATTGTGTGGACAGGTAAGATGTGAAGATATAGCCCTCCACAGAAAGGTAAGGTGAAAATAATAAGGCACTGGTAAGGCAGTGCAGGGTAAGTTAAGCAAGACAAAGTATCTAATAAAACCCATTCTAATGACTTCCATAGCCCGAATAAATTAAATTATTTAATGCACAAATCACTCACTGATGTTCGCTTCTGGCCAAACTTTCTTAATCATTACGGTGAGGGTAATATGCTTTCTCATGCCTCTGTTGATACCTCTCAGAAGCATTTGTCAAAGGACAAAGGATCTTTCAGGAGAGGTGCAAACACGATCAAAGCAATCAAACGACAGGACACTTTTTAAACTGAGTTTTAGACAGATTAATCCCATATGGCTCCAGAACGACACAGCTGTAGGCTGGGAGATTGGAACTCTTGCGTCCCAATCTGACTGCCGATGCACCAACGAGCATGACAATGACAGGATGCCACACGACGAATAATTTATTCCAACAATTCCCGTATATAGGCTATGGCACCTTGCGAATCATTGCACCGACAGGAACTTCATTTGACCGCTGCGAACAGCTCACTTTCCGCGCCTCCAGTCCCCGCAGATCGATGAAGACCCACCGTAAAACACGACAGCGACCGGCCGACCGTCGGCCGTTCGAACACGGCCTCTGCCGCGCAAAACGCTAGAGTATTATTTGGAGACCAACCAAACGAGAGTAACGATAATAGGGGAATAACACGGCGCCGACGGGAAACAACGGGTCGGCACAGTCCCGCGGGCGAACGTTTCGGCGCTCCGCCTTTCCTACATCGGTGCAATCATCTCGGTGCGGTGCAGAAAATCCCCGAACGATATTTTATCAGAGCAACGAAGACGAGAGAATAGCGCTGCCGCCTAAACGAAGCGAACAGCATTGTCGAGAAAAAGACAGCCACACTGCAGAAATGCCTGACGTTGACAAATTGGGGTCTAATTTTAGCATGATCAAGGTCAGATAATAAAACTACAAAAAGACGTCTTTCGAGACAAAAGAATTTCAGAAAACCAATTTGGTCATCCACCTTAGTCAATAATTTTCTTTGGTGTCGCGTGTTCTTTTGTCCCATGGTTTGCTTGACTTCTTTCTTGTTTTTCAATTATCAATTTCATGTGTAAGTTTTCCCTTATGTACATTTTGTGACCCTTTAACTTCTCTTCTTTTTTCCTGGTTTTCGACTTTATCCTTTCACAGTATTATTGTCACTTTTCTACCATATAGAACAGGCCACTCCCTATATAACATGACCTGGCACCAGAGTGGACAAAACAAACTGGCTATTGCATACATGATTTGATGTAGCACACCGGTGAATAAGCTGGTCTCCATGACATGGCTTTTGTGTGGTGCTGAGAAATTTCAAGATTTACATTACATTTACATATAAATTTACATATAAATAAATTATGTAAGTGAAAAAAGATGAAAAGCAGCAGAACTTGTTGCGGTGGATTCCACGACCAAGACCAATTTTCCATTGAACTTAAATACTGTAATCAGCAGTAAAGATTTTGGTGAACAATTTATTGTTAGAGTGGACACAGCCACAAGTTCTGATGGATCTGTGCTGAGCGTGCCACACAGGCTGCTGAAACTAGCAAGAGATGGAAAACCATTTATTATTACAAACTGTCCGTCATATTTGTCATCAGAATCCCCATGAAGTGAAGATACCCGAAGACAGATATTCTTTGATGAAAGCCAGAGACACTACAACACTGTTTTGATCTTGACAGGATTTCAGTGTTCCAGAACTTTACTAAGCACATTCCACACTCTTCACTATGACACGGTTATAAGGAGTGAACTGTTGTGCTGTGTTACTTGAAGTGTTTAGAATTGGAGTGTGTTCATACTGATGCCATGTTTGTTATTGCTTGCTCTTACGGTATACAGCTGATGCACATAAATTTTTAGATTGTTAGCAAAATGTCCATTATCTTGCTTACCACCTACTGCAAAACTCTGAATGATGCTAATAATTTATGTAAGGAAGCAAAAACCAAAAGTGCTTGTAAATTCTCAACACTAAGGGTACCATGAATGTGACAGCTCTAGTCCAAGATATATAGCTGCCAAATGTTGTCATAATTATATGATTATATATAACAATGCTTGCATTCCTCTTTTCTCTCCTTTTCAATTTTGTGCATGGGAAGTGAAGTTTCAAAGCATAAGGTTTCAAAATTACAGAATTTCTGTACACTCTTAATGCACCATGCATGCCAGCCAATGGACAAGGCCATTCATGTCATACAATCACCATTATGGCCTGTCAGTATTTAGAAGTCAGTGAAGTGATCCCGGAGCCAATGCTGGTCTCTGATTAGGCATAGGAGTTATAAGCCATGACCAGAAAGAATATCTGAATTAAAAGCATGCGCATTCCTGCGGCACATACACCCACAGGTGCCCCGCAGCGCCACGAAAGAGCCATGTTTCATGTGTATTAATGCGTATAATCTCAAAACGCTTCCGTCCTTCATAACTGTTGTTGACTGTGGGATCCACTGAATCTACCATCAGAAATTCACTTGTGCACTATGATACCAGCGTTATACAAGGAGTAATTTAGAATAGATTAGATTAGATACCCTGCCTAACTTACCTTGTCTTGCACAGGTAATTAATTAATTCTCTGCTCCCGGTGAAGCATAGGATTAATTTCAAAACTGGTGTAATTGCCTATAAGACACTGCATTCTGGTTAACCACAGTACCTTCAACATATCCTACCACTCGGACGTATACCATCAATCCACCATTATCCTACAGTGACACCAATTAATTACTGTGTATTTATTATGTACAGCCACTCACTAATAAACAATTACAACGCATCGATTGATCCTTCTAAGCACTTGTGAATTATAGACACGTTCACGGTCTCTCCATAGGACGCGGTTTGAACGCGCGCATTGCACACGTTACAATGCGCCAACCGTCCAATCAACCACATCGTCACACAAATTGTATCAAATATGCGCGGAATGCAAATGCAAGATCGCAAATTACATTGCATACATTTCTGTATGTATACACGTAAGCACGGGAGCGATACGTACACGCGTATCATCCGGCGAGGATCGCAAAGTGTGATACAGAATAGAGTCGTATTATAGGAGAAGCGTGCGTGAACGAAATCGCGAAGCGAGAGTATGGTATAGGCCTATCCGATGGATGTCCGTGTCACGCGCGCCGGTCTTCTCGTCGATCGATACCTAATCATGCTTTGGCAACCGATACAACGCGGCGATGCAACGCGTTGCCGGCCGTTGCCGCGGTGAGGCAACAAACGCCCGACGACCTGCGAGAGTAAATTGGTGTTTGATGTAGGGGCCGGGGCCGATTTCGCTCCAGTGCGCGTGGAATCGTATTTCGGACTCGATCCGTGTCTTCAGGCCGTCCGGCAAACGGCCTTGGTCTGACCGGATTGCTGGTCCTGCTGCTGGGGGGGGGGAGGGGAGGCCGATCAAAGACCGAACTGATGCTGCAGCGAATTGAATGACTGATGCTTGGATGTCGTCGTACGCTAAGCGTTGGAGCGTGGACAACAAAAACCAAAAAACGGTTAAATGGTTGCTGAGAACATTGAGTGTGTGGACAATGCGCTGAGCAGCACACAAGCTTACAACACAGGCAGAGTGATGAACGCACGTTTATATATGGACATTGGACAACAATACCCAGCAAGGGATCGGACCAGAGTCACCATTATATTACTCTTATTATATGCGTGTGCCAAAGTATTTACGTATCGCCTTAAAGAATCTGTTCCACGGTGCTATGTTGCTATCTAACTGACCTGGACATGTGTGACGAAAGATAAAGACAATGTATGATGAGCTCCGTCATAGGAACAGTACATGCAAGTCTATGGGTGTGCGTGTGTTTATGTGTGTGCGTGTGTAGGTCTGTGTGTGTATATATATATATATATATATATATATACATATATATATATATATATACAAACCTACACAAACCTATATATAATTATATATATATACTGAATGGAAGACTGTGTGAAGGGCATGGAAGCTCACAATTAAAACACATTTAAACGGAAAGCATTGTTTCAATATTTAGCATAGAACTCTCGTTTAAACATTTAGGAAAATAAATTAAACGAAAATAGACCAAACTGTTTCTCTGACTGTCTGTTACAGTTAAAGTTTTCATTAATCTTAAATTATTTGTTATACATGTGCTTATGGTGATACTCTTTGATATCAACAATCTAGATGCTGAAATGGGCATTATCCACTAAAATGTCCCTACCCACCATTTTCTAAAGAAATGTTTAAACATTTTCCAACCTCAAAAAATTTCATTAAACACTTTCAAAATTGAACAATTCATGCACGCCTAGTCAGGAGAAAGGGCCAATGCATGAGAAAGACAAAGTGCTGGAATAGACAGCCACTCCAGAATAATAACGTCTCCAAGTTTATTAAAATTGACGGATCTGATGTGTACCTACGGTAAATAATAATAATAATAATAGTTAATAATTTAACAATGTTGCAGAAGACGAGGCCTGGTTTTCCCGATGACCTATTAACAGCTCCTGGCATAATTTTTCATTCCTCAGGGATCACACTTATCTTTGGTAAAAATAAAAAAAATAGCAATATTATAATACGTAGAATAACAATACAAATAAAACAAGAATAAAAACACGAATAGAAACAATCAGCATCATGGTGGCAGTGTCTGGGAGGTTCAACTAGACTTGATGAACCTATTTTTGGCTCATTTCTTGTATATGATGACGTCTGCATCCCCCAAGTGCAGTAGTTACAGATATCAGCGATTTGTGAGACTAATTATCTACGATACCCAACAATACCGCCCACTTAATCTCCTCTGGGGGCCAAAACCGGAAGTATTAAGACTATATAGTGCTTTCATTTCTTGTATAACTGACGTAAGCATGACAGTTGCAAGAACAGAAACAAGGATCCACTCAATCTATTCTCGAAGCCATTGCAAGCAACAAGCACTCGAGTGGTGGTGGTGATGACGATGGTGGTGGTGACGGTGGTGGTGGTGATGATGGTGGGGTGGTGATGGTGGTGGTGGTCAGGCTGCAGCTGCTGTTAATGGCCCTGCGTGTGAAGCCGATAAACTACTCGTAACCAGATGCGGAAAGTGGAACAATCACAAAAAGATGCTCGACAGCCGTGACATGGAAAACCCAGTTGTTGTCGAGTGCTGCATGCTCAAGCTGTGGCATAAAGCTCATCTTCCCATGTCTGTATATTTGTCTAGACATCGAAACTCTCAAGACTACAAGCAATGTCTCAAAACAGAAGACACTAATGCCGCCATAATGCTTTTAGACTTCTAGGCATCGACTGTCTAGTAATAATTAACTGCCTGTCGTATATGTTAGGAGCAACACCTGAATAGTTTTTGTTCCTAAAGCTGTGAGATATATTCATTGGGTAATAGAATACGATAGAACACAATAATCGCCAGTCACTGTGTCCGACGGCCAGGCATTACTGTAACCTTTCAAAAAGTAATCAGATAACACTGCGTAATTGCATTAACAATAAACTGTCGACGCCAGCATGTCTGTTCTAGACACATTGGTGTCTGTTCTTAACAGTGCTGAGGGGTTAAATCCTGTGGCTGGAAGCAATTCTCCTCAGGCTGTTTCAATGGATTCACCTAGAATCGAACGGACTGCAGGAGGGTGCACATCCTTGTATGATGCTTTGTGAGCAATAATAAATGTATATAAATATATACAGAAGTTCTAAGATCACACTGGTATTATTACTATTAATTAGTAACTTCTACGGTGCCAGTGTCTAATACACAAGGCATCAACTGATGGTGCACCAAAACCAGGCCATAATCAGGTCAAATGGCTACAACTATAGCCATCTCTACAAAAACCAGGTGAGTAAGCATGAGCCAATGAATGCTTGACTCAGTCATCCTTAATTCATTCCATGAATATTTCATCCATGCAATGCACCAATTCACCTACTTACTCAACAACAAAAACCACATCCTTTTCAAACCACCATCCACTCGATTTAATTTCAATTAACGTGTGTGTATATTCATTTATTCGGCAAAATATTTACATTTAATGCAGACTTATTGTTACATTCTCTACAGCCGTAATGACACCTAATTCCATCTGACTAATTAATGGTAGCCACTAATACAGCACCTTTGACCGATTTCAGTGGTGCTATACAAATGCATTACAATTACAATTGTCTGCCTTCAATCACACTCATCCAACCAACAGTCCACCCACTCATGGACTCTCTGCATTCGTCCTCCGATCCACTCAACAATCTGCCCAACAAACCTATTACTCCACCAAAATCCACTTCTCTGCTCCACTCACCAGTGCACATGCTCACTCAAGTCACCGCCATTTGCTCATCGAAAAACCCATTTCAGCAACCATCAAACGACGCCATGCGAAGCAGTACTGTGGGGCTATAGCCATGTTATGAAATTAGATTAGCGCCAACAAACCATGGTATTTTTTCACAGTTACTCAGTCCTGCCACCCACCAACTCAATCACTAAAAATTTGCAACTCACGAGTCAAAGTATGAGGAAACTATTTATGTACACATACACATATATATGCATGCATGCACGTATGTGGGTACGCATGCATAAAATTGCATATATGTATGGATGTTCAATGCACATACGCATAGATGCATGTATACATGTATGTATGTGTCCGTATATAAGAATGCATTATGTGCACATGTGTGCATGAATGTGCGCATGCATGTGTATGCATGTATGTACGTATGTATCTGCATCTGGACATTTATACCGGGTCTTCAAAGAACTTCCTGCAAAGCAGAGGCTGATCTGCTATCGGACTCGAGCGCCTAATCATCAAAGAGTCACCTGATGTTAATCGGTCGCCAAAACCCCAGACAGGCAGGCATCAGAAATCCCAGACTTTGAGTCTACGGAGAGGATAGCGACAGGGAAAGGGAGGCCGGCAGAGATATCGACTGCAAGAGTATAAAGGACGTCGGGGAATCTTAACTTTGGCCAAAGAAAAAAATGCAGATCTCTAATCAAGTTTTGAAAAGACGGCAGCAAACCGATTGTATCCTGTGATGTCGCCAAAAGGTCTGGTTTATGCACAGTAAATATGAATATTAATACAACATATGCTATCATTATTACATTATTAATTATGACATTATCCATACGTCCCATTTCCCACTATCTAAAGACAACCCACAGGAGAACAGGTCATCTGTTTCCTTTCCTCTGTGACCTTCGACAATCGGATCATGTTGAAAAAAAACAATTAACGTGCCAGACACCCAACCAGAATCAAAGGCAGTGTGTTCTTTGCACAGTACCTCTGGACAACTCTTCTAACTTGACGCAGCACTTGTAAATAAGTCAGTGCTCTGCACACACAGCTTTTACATAGTGTTTAAAATTTCTAAGTTTAGGATTACAGTTACGATGGAAGCAGTTGCAGTAAAGCCGTTCAGAGACTTGCTACTCGACTCATTTAACAACCAGTTAAACTTCCTTCAGCTTTCCAACAATACAGCCATCCGAACACAAAGCATGTCAAACCATCACACTCCAGTGACTTTTATCGAGAAGAACCTTTGAGAGCTTCACAGAAGCCGCTATAGCCACCAAATAGCCATGTACTTACATACATGCATATATAAAATCATGCAATGCCAACAAATGGCAGCAATTGTGATAATACAGAATATTTATTAAACATTGCCTACAACTTTGAGTTCTAGACATTTGCGCAGCTCATTGAAATTCTACACGTCGTGTCTAATTTCTCTATTTTTACTTTTTATAATTCATCAAACGTATTGTGTCTTTTTTCTAAATTTCCAAGTGGCAAAAGGTGGGGAACGAATTTTCCAGGGGCAAATTGTGACGGCTAATTGTCCGTATCCCCAAAAAAAAATATATATATATATATATACATGCAATACTCGGACAATACTCGTCATTTCTGTTTCATTCAAAGCAGGCAGGATGTGACACCGACTCAATAAAAGAATGCTTTCAAGTCAATGTTCAACTACCCGTAGTGGGCAGGAGTGCCTGGATTAGCATTCGGAACATTAATAATTCATAAGCGACATTGATTATTCATGAATTCATCTGCATTCACGCCAGGAATCTTTATGGGACCACAGTTCCACCGAGCGTCCGGTCCACGGACCAACTCCTTTTCCTAGGAGACCTTGTAGATCCTGGTTCAAAGACGCCAAGACCGTGCTCCCGCAGAGGCTGGACGGGCAAACCTGGCTCCTGCAGGGTGACAAACTAGAAGCCTACCTGGTGCGCGGCCGAGTCCCGCAATTCCCACCACGCTTTCCCCTCCAGACCTGTATTATTCCATCATCCATCATTGTCCTTTCTCCAGTCCCTTCGGCTGACCCTACGCCGGTCTCCCTGTCTGTCCCTTTGACTGTCCCTCCTCCTGTTTCTCCATCTGTCCCTTCCGCCCTGTCCCTTCAGCCCTATCTCTTCGCAGTAAAGACATCTTGGACGTATTTTACAGATGCACGATAAGAGTTCGTCTGTGCAATTTATAGTCATACGTGCGGCTGAATTACCGGCGGAAGCAGTTGGCAATTACGAGTATGCCCACAATTCGCAAAACATCCTTTCTCGAGTCGAACAAAACTAATGAAATTACCTTGGGACGGAGTTTCTGCCGTTCTCTCCTGGCTTCTAAGCAATCCGTACCAATCCAATTCTCTGGGACTGGTGAAATTACCCCAGACCTAATTTTCTGCGTCCGATAAAGGTCAGACTACTTTACACAAGATGAAATAATTCCAGGTGCTAATTACCACTGGCTCAGCTGATGCCCCCAATCTATGGCAATCAACTGATCAGTTCTCATTCAATTGCAAATCGTAACACAATACGAAACTCTGAAGGTACTGAAGTTCACTTACACAAACACCCGAAATGTTGTCATTTTAAAACAGCACATCCATCTCCGTGTCTGTACCTTTCCAGATAAAAACAAAAAACTAATTGAAAACATGCTGCAATACCTGCTGACCTTATGAACTTCTCAGAAGCAACTTATGTCGCTATCAGTCAGAAGGAAAAGCAGTTGTCTTTACAGAATATACAAACAACCCATGTAAACGCCAAATTTCTAAAGCAGTTCTTAAAGCGAAGTGCAAGACACCACGGTTGTTGAGAATAACCTTAGGAAGCACACCCCAACAGTAATGTAATGTGCAATACATATGAAGCCCATATGACAACATTCCCATATGGGTTTCATATGTTGTACATTTGGAACCATATGATTCCACATTATCTAGGACAGCGGTTCCCAAACTTCTCTGGGTCGCAACCCACCTGTGAATATCTTGGCAGTCTCGGCACCCACTGTGTTAAATTAAGCATTGTGAACTAAAATTTGCTTCGTAAATTGGTATCGAAATATGTGGAGTTACGTACAGACCTTAGAAAATTTAAAGCATTTAAAGGAAACTTAGGTGAAAACAGTTCGCAATTTATTCCAATCCAGGTAATTATAGCCCAATCAGAGCCAAATATTGTTGCTAAAAAAAATGTTACTTGAAAAAATTTGGCGACCCACTTGCCAGAGCTTCGCGACCCACTTTTTGGTCACGACCCACAGTTTGGGAAACGCTGATCTAGGACATATGAAACCCGTATTGGAATATTGTCATATGGTTTACGGTACATATGTCCTAGCTTTGCCTGGAAACCATTAAAAAGAGAAAGACAGATCAAATCAGAGTGGGTTGTAATAAGACTGGAAGAATTGGAAAGGACGTGAATTGGATCAATCAGCGGATCAGGGCAACATTTCTTGAAGAGGTGGAATACATTTTTGAGTGGAAAAGTCTAAGAGTGATTGATAGGGGGATTTGAGGTAACTGATAATGGGTTGCTGACAGGTGGGGTGGAAGATCACAGAATTTGCAAATTCAAATGGGATATTGTTTCAAAGGCAGCATGGACTAAGGATCAATGAGATAACACAACTGGTCAGCCAACCATCAAGTTATAAGATTCAGTGATAGCATAACGTCAGGAGGCCTTAGGAGGAGGAGGAGAAGGAGGAGGAGATCAACGAGACGGAGAAAGAGGACGAGGAGGAGGACGAGGACGAGGAGGACGAGGAGGAGGAGGAGGAGGAGGAGGAGGAGGAGGAGGGTGGAAGAAAAATCATTCTATAGAGATTTTAAATTAGGTCATAAATGATGATGATAACGACAATTTATATGGCGCCGTGATGCGGCCAAACCGCTACAAGGGCACCTAATATGTTTGTAATCATAAAATCCAATTTCTAAAGCCCCAAATGGTATGGTAGTACTGGCAGATCAGCCTCTCTCCATGATAGAAAACACATTTATGGTCGCAAAGGACTGCTGTGGTGTAGTTCATGCTTCTGGGAAGTTTCTGCGTAGGCTTGGAAACAAGTGTAGTGAGCTCATTTATTACATGCCTCCATCAAAATTAATCCTCCGAGAAGCAGTTCTGGGCATCAGAGGATTTTCTGGCTGAGGCGCAAACATGACAACAGCAATCAATCAGCCATATAACCTTTCCTTGCAGGTTACACAGCGTGACAATGACTTCACTTTATGCACAGGATCCGAACTCCAGATCTAGAAGTAAACCACAGGGGTGTGCGATAGTGGTTAGTGTGCTCAACTCAACCGAGATGTTCAGGGTTCAAAACCTGCCAGGGCAGAAATTTGTTTCAAGGTTTCTGCTCCACCTGGCAAGCCCAAAGTCAACTCAGCTATAACGAGTACACCAACCATACACTGTCAGTGAGAGGATCAGACAGTGAGGGAGAGGACTGGCCAACCACCCTCATATGCCAAGGCTAAGAAAATGAAGTCGCTAACACTTCATACCCATGGTTGCCTCTCAGGCTAACTTAAAGGACTGCTCTTCTTCTAGAAGTAAACCACAAGCCACTAATGTAATTGCAATTAGTAACTTCTATCGTGCCGGTGTCTAATGCACAAGGCATCAACCGATGGCACACCTAAACCAAGCCGTAATCAGGTCAATATTCAGAAGATCAGTCGGTAAGACATAGAGGCAGCTTAACGTCTGCAGCTACCACAGTGTTAATAGGATAGAGTCTGCCAGTCGGTCCCTACGTGGCACCGACCAAGTCATAAATAATTCAGACGGCTCCTGTGTCAACAAAGGAACCGCAGAGGCCACACACCCGGCACACAGAGCGCCTTATTACCATAACAGAGGCGCTCATGGAAGGAATTCCTCCGAATCAATGCCGTAAACGGTTTGCGCAGGAAATGGTAAGACCCACCTCGAATTCCTCGTCTCTCAAAAGATGAATTCTTCCACGGTGGACAGACATTGAAAAGCCTGCCGCAATTAACACTGTGACATAAATTACTGGTGACTGGCTGGTAAAACGTCCGTCTTCTCCCCCCCCCCGCCCCCTCTCTCTGATGGTTCAATCGTGGTGGGTCACGTCGAGATGAAAAATCATTCTCGATCCATCCAACTATAAAGATAGACCGTCCTTTTGTTGAACCGTCCTAGTGCTTCGCTTCCAATATACGACCCTGTCTCTGAGGACTATTATTGATATATGCAAGCAATAAATGAGCAATTGTCTTTTATTTATGCACCCCCACTCCCCATTACAGAGCAATCTTTATCAGTCAGCACTTAACATTAAGTTAATGGCACATGGCACAATTTAATCAGTTATTTACCGGGTGTATCCCTGGATCAGTATACCTGTAGTTGGCTTACCTTTGAACAGGGTGAACTGCAGAAGAGGACAATGGCTAACATCAGAGGTTTAATGATGGCCTGTCCACTCAAACTGAATGGCTAGATGCTCATTCTCTGGAACTGAATCACTGGCGTAGGGCAACAATTTAAAATCCAGTGTATGCAGATATTTATTTCAGTCTCACCAAAATTTCTTCTCTTATTTACAGCTGATTGTATTAGTAAATTGTATTAAATTTGAACTTAATTGTATTATGAAAAAACTGTAAAAAGAAAACACGAAAACAAATCATCACTTTTAGGCTGGTTACCACAATCTGCAGGAAACTTTCATGAACAAATTATCCCTCAGAGAGATTCTGCAATTGCTATACCACAGCACAACAAATTGTGGCTCTGTTCTATATCTCATTATAGGGTCTGTAAGGCTTAGGGCTCATAAGACATTAAGGCTTAACTTTTTGTTCTGCACTTTCTACCTAGTTAGTGAATAATCATACATATAAATTCAAAACGTCTCTCCAAAAGCTTATTTCTACTCAGGACTTCAATCAGACATAATATATGAATAAGTGCAATTGATGAATTGCTGACAACTTTCATTTTCCCAAGGTGCCACCAAGACTAGAGCCTTGCCTATAGCAAACTTTTGCCAGCAACATTGCAATCCACAGTACTTTTTATCCGTATGACATTGAATCTGAACCCAGCCACTGCCGTACTCGGGTTGTGCTAGTCCTAAGCCCAGAAAAAGGTGAAGGGCGACGTGAATCATCTTGGTTATCACACAGATTCATAAAACAGAAACTACCGTTGAATCTAAATTTATCTGTGTGTTTGTTGTTATCATAATATTCCATTTATCCGAACATTCGTTCAGACACAGAGGTCAAACAGAGTATGACATCAAACAAAATGAATGATGCTCATTTTTGGCAATCGAAACCGTGGCAAGCCTACAGTGCGTGAAGCACGACCTCGGCGAGATGACAACCCTTCGTCTAACCTGGTCACAAGCACTCCGAGTCTACTGGATTCTTGAGACAGAAAGCCACATAAAAAAGCCATCAGGATTTTGATATGGGGCTGGCTAGCTCGCAGCCGAAGATTTCCTCGATAAAAACGCCCCGCGCAATTGCCTGCAGTTCCTCCACAGCCAATCTGCCGGAAATTTATGAACACAATTTGTGGAATCTGCCACAGAATTGGTAGCAGAAAGTGTTTTATAATCATCCATGCAGTATCTCTCGAGTTCATTACCGGTGATGGAGCGCCGGCTCCAGTCCAGTGCAGACCCGGTCTGCCTGCGACCGAACAACCCACCGTGGGGGCGGATTGGACATACAAATTGCTGCTGTGAAGCACACGCATAAGCGTCGACAGAGACGTATATGCAGTAATAGGTTCAAAGGCATTTGACAAATATGATTTTGTGTAACTTTGAACCAAAGTCAAGATTGCTTTGCTGAAATAAGGAATGGGTAAAAGCAGTGGTGACCAGGCAGTTAACATGCCCACTTTCCTCTTCTGTAACCAGGTTTCAAATCCCAGGCCACCCGACTGATGTCCTGTGTCTGATAGTGCTTATTAATAAATATATATGCAAATACATACCACCATGCAGCTTAGCTATTGCTGGACATCATATTGCTTTGATGTATTTCGTTTGACTGCGACTGGTTATCAGAAATTGCAGCTGTCATCTCTCTGCCTTACTCTAAACATCCTTCAACCTCCAGAACCATCCCAAACACTGACAGAGGCAAACCTAAGTAATAAGTTACCTTACCTCACCTTAATTACATTATTGTACTGTAACCAACATTACTGACCGTTCTGTAAGGAGTGGCAATGAAATGTTCAATTATATTTAATTGACATTAATTTACACTTTAAATCCTCATTAAATTAACTACATCACCACTAGCAGCAGGATGTCACCAGCCTGCAGAACATCACCAACCACCAGTAACTGCACTGTAATCAGACATTTCAATTCACTGCCCATATATACTACACCACCATCACACCACCAACCAACAGATCACAAGACCGACACACAACCATCTTCAACACACCACCAACTATCACCAACAATTATCACCAACCACACCATGATTAACAACCCACCAATGCCAACTCTCCATCAGGACCAGCCCACCCTTGCTACCATTCCAGATGTAACAATTTTCTTAAATTCTACAGCACTTAAAAAGTACAGCTGCTAGAGCAGACCAAGCAAAACCCATACATCATCCAAAGCATTTGGCGTTAAATTATATTCCAATGAAGTACATAGACGCTCAAAGTGGAGAGCCTTGGCACAGATTGATCGCTGCGAACGAAGCAATCCTTCACCATCGATACCGACCAAAAGCCAGGCCAATTAACCGCGGCCGAGAGACGCCGAGACGCGCCATGACATGTTGCCGGTCCTCTGCATGAAAAGCATGTCACTCGTGAATGCAACTGTTGTAAAATACGGACAAATGTACTCGAGGAGTGCCTTAAAAGTTCAACTAAGTGAGTTATGCCGACAACAAATGGGTCAGCATTGAGCGGATGTACTCTAGGATCGGTGTCAGAGGAGACAAAAACTGCGGTACATGAAGAAATCATGCACGCCAGCGAGACAGTCAAAAAAGCAAAATTGAATTGAGGTTTTGGCCAAAGAAGCGCTTCAGTTGCTGTGTATTCTTATCGTCAAAATGCTCTGCTGAGCACTGATGTCGTTCGAGGGCCTGCAGAATTAAGTTTTCAACGTAAGAGATAAGGTATGGCTTTCATGCAGTCTACTAATCAGGGAACTCTGCAATTTTGTACATCAAAATTGCTTCGGTAAATGCACCGTGCCTCCGTGTAAGAGGAAGTCTGACTGCATATCAGTGGTAACTGCATTTAAGAGATTTATATCTCAAGCAATTGTGATCTGTACACGATATAAAGGGACCCAAAATGCCCATTGAAATGGACACATGCGGTAAAGAACCTCTCCTGATAAAATCAATGAAAAATGAGCAGGCTCAAAAGTCAGTGGTCAGCGAAAGCAAAGTGAGAAACCATGTACATACAGTTACCTACCCCATAATACATGAGGCCTTCAAGGACAGACCAAAGAATCCAATCTGCCAAGGGCCACAACTGAGTTTATAATGGGTCCAAGGCTCCAAGCCAATGGTTTAACCCCAAAAACTGGTTGGATTTGGCTATTAAACTTGGCAACTGAAAATGGTCATAAAAACTGGAAAACTAAAAAGATCATAAAATAAATGGAAAACTAAGAATATGGTCATCATAAAATTGGGAAACTAAAGAAAAATACGGCCTTGAGACCCTTTTTAACTACTGGGTCTGCCGCTGGAAGGCCTTACCAGAAATTAATAACTATACATGACACACGAGCTACTCTATTAAAACAAATGAGACTACTTGGTCTACAATGTTAGTTTTCTGCACTAATGTGGATCTTTCTGCAACAAAGTGTGGACATGTTCTGCAACAGCATAGACAACCGAGGCATCAAAAAAAAGTTGTTGCACAGAAGTCTAGGCCTACATATTGCCAATGAGCAAGATCTCAACATTAGGCATTGACCCCAAGAACACAACACTTTCAGACTGATTCTCCATATACCATTTCTAGAGAGTATATGATTCAAACCCAAGAATGCTTAGGTTCATTTTCAAAACATACAGCCTTTCTCTTCAAGTTCTGCAAGTTTCTTGATTATATTTCCTTGCCTTATAATTTGTTCAGTTGTTCTCTATCACATTATGCATGTGTGCACTTCAAACACAAATAATGGCTACTTACACTATACACTTGGCACACTAACATTAATCATGGGACACTTCACAGTGAAACTGCAATCTTACTTAAGCTCTCCTGTGTGGCTTGCATATGCTATGCAGCCTGTATTCAGGTCTCTCTGAGCTTTTGGATCTCGACTATCTACCCACTGACTGCAGTTTCACAGTGAAGTGACCCATGATTGATGTTATGTGCTTAAATAACAATGCTATGCAAATTTCCATATAAGATAATTTCAGAAACAATCACTTAACTCATAAGTGACTTGAAACAAAACTTCTGTTGCTAATTATTACCAATCAGACATTCTATCACACTAATTAATGAAGTCATCTAAAAAGTATAATATATGGAATGCAAACAATTCACTGACATCACCATAGACAAAAAGACACATGTTTACAACACAGCTGAGGAAATATTAGCCACTGATGCATCAGCTTCTACACTCTGGGACTAATTTTCATCCATCACATAATATAGCATCAACGTCGACAGTGTAGGCCCACATAAAAACAACACAATAAAACAGAAACTCATATTTTGGGGGCCTGAAATTTCCCACAAGGTGTGCACACGTCAGAACAATGAACACATTCTGAAACAGAGAAACGATTAGAACAGATTAAATTAAGAACAGATTAAACTAAGAACAGATTAAACTAAGAACAGATTAAATTAAGAACAGATTAAATTAAGAACAGATTAAATTAAGAACAGATTAAATTAAGAACAGATTAAATTAAGAACAGATTAAATTACGAACAGATTAAATTACGAACAGATTAAATTAAGAGAGAAGAAAACTCGATTTAGAAAAACTGTACATGCAGTCCCAGTCAGGATTAGTCATTCACTAATTAGGAACGCTACATCCGTAATGTAATGTACTGTTGCAGAACGCATCATTATTATTACAGTAACTTAATGTAATGACAAATATGGCACTACTATATAACCACGAAGGCTGAAGCTCAGTCAGTGGTGCTAAGAAGTAGCATGAAGGCCTTTGAGTGATGGTGATCTTAGAAGAGGACTGAACTAGCATGACATTAAATAACAGCGCAATTCCTGAGCCAAATCAACCACTATTCACCTTACAGCTCACATTGACTGTCGTTGTTGTATATTACGATGACAGCCAGCGTTACAGAAGCCACAAGATTGGATTAGGTCTGAGTTTAGATTACATTCCGATGCAGATCTGTTTAAGTTTGATTAGATTAAATCAGATTAGATTAGACCGTGTGGTCGTCATGTGTCGAGAACTATTGAGGCCCTTTGTACTGAGCTGTCAAGAGGTGACTCGGACACCCTGTTTCCACTGCCACGTCCAATTGTCCACAGCAAACACAGCGGATCGGCCAGGATAGATGTCTCGAGTTTCGAGTGCCACAGCAAACATGTCATATTTCCTTCCAACATGTCAGCAGTTCACCTTAAGATAAGGACCCCGGAAGTGCCCTCGAGGCCACTAAAAAATGGACAGCTCCCATCTGGAACCGGAAGTGGTTATTTAGAAGCCACACTGGCCCACATGTAGCAGAGAAATCTGACTACCAGCAGGCACAAATGTAACCACACAGCTTGGGTCACATTAATGTCTGCTACCCAACAAACACCAACACATTTCAAAACGCATTTGAGTACCGGGTAAATCAGTTAGACATCAAAGAGTGCAGTGCTTTTGCAATGTGCTTTAGATAAAGGTACCTTGCCAAATGTTTTGACACATACATGCCAACACACAAGGTTTCTGAACACATCATACTGAATGACACATCAACCATGACTCACAGACAGATACTTGTTTGTTTCACTACCATGAGACTACACTATTTGTCTGGGGGTACACTACATGACCAGTGTGCTTCTACTGCCAGACGAAATGTGTGCTAAAATTCTGGCCACATTGGTATCCAAATTACGTAAATTAACTGTCTCATCAAACAATACACAATTGATGTGCTTTACCATTATAGTCAAAATGAGTGGGAGCTGTCTCATCCCATTCTCATCTAATTTACATTAACTCTACACTGCACAACTGATATGCTTTGCTGACAGATGAAATGTCTGTGACTGTGAGTATATGAATTTGAAGAGTCCTCCTATTAATGCAGCCCTCAGCAACACTTCCAGAACTGCTAAATGAATACCAGTCTGAGAGGTTCTTACACAAGCGCTACAAATGCTCTACAGCATTTCACTAAATCCTGACATTAATTGTCTGGTAATAAATGACGGTCACTGCTGTCAAACTAAGTGTCAGAGATGACATATGACAGTAAAATCAAACAGAGAAACAATAACGAAAAGTGTTCAGTAACAATAAGTGTTCAGTAACAACAAGTGTTCAGTAACAACAAGTGTTCAGTAACAACAAGTGTTCAGTAACAACAAGTGTTCAGTAACAACAAGTGTTCAGTAACAACAAGTGTTCATTAACAACAAGTGTTCAGTAAAACAAGTGTTTAGTAAATGAATTCTGAGTAAACAGCAACAGCTATAACAACATAATGTTCAACAAACAATAAAACTAACAACAAATGTTCAGTGAAAAACAATAACAGATGTTTACAAATATTCAGCAAAACAACATTACCAAACAGTAACACACAAAAATAAACAATATCAATTATAGCAAACAAAAAAAATGACAAGCAATGAAAGTAAACAACAGCAGTTATAACTTCAGCAACAAACAGTTCTAATGAAAAAAAGTGATGAGGAATGAAGACAAACACCAGCAAACAATGCTTACCAAGAACAACAGGGAACAACAACAATAAATATAAACAAAAACAACAAATAACGATAATGAACAACAATACCACGAAATAAAAATAAACAATAATGTACAACAACTGTGAACAGCAGTAAGTAAAACAACAAAATATAAAAAACAACAATGATTCTAAACAATGATACTTGAAATGATAACAAACAATAACAGACAACAATGAACAACACTCGAACAACAGTGATTACAAAGTAAAACAATGATAGCTCACAACGATAACGAATTGTACTGTATTGTATTTGAACATTTATAAAGCGCCTCTCACAGTGTTCGCTAATGAGAGGCGCAAAAAACGAAAACGACCAACCCATGGACAACAATAACCAATACTGAATGCAGATAACCAACAATGAGTAACGAGTAACGAGCTTGAAACCAATGTATATGCAAATGCACTACATGAATCCACGTTAATGGCCAGTTTTCAGGCTCGTCAGAGGATGACTGGGTCATCCCCAGGAAAGCCCATGCAAAATAGGTGCAGTTTATGGCTCAGAGTGCCAGCCGCAGTAAGCCACACTTTACAATATACAGAAGACAAGCAGAAGTTCTAAATCACCAAGCAAAGTATTGGTGAAGTGTGGTACTACACAGGAACCTCCTCAAAGCATTACTTTTCAGAGTCAGAGAGTGTAGGCCTACCATGCTGTTAGGAGGTTGCACTGTAGCAAATTATATCTACCTGCTTACTTACATACCTACCAAAACTGACCTGGACTCTGAACATGATGTCAACTGTCAACAGTATATGGGACTCCAGCGGTCAGGCTCTAAGTAAATACATACATTATGATACATACTTGCTTATTTACTTACTTTCTTTCCTCCCTGCTGGCCTACCTACTCTCATGTTCGCAACTCTCCCACCAAAACTACCTTTCTGTTTAAGTTAAAAACCTCTTCCAGTCTGCTTATAGTTTTTTTTATGTTTTATCTGACTGCAATGTACACCTCTGAAGTTCATAAGGCATAATCAAATTCAGCTTTATTGTTCTTCTATTATAATCACATTGTCAGAATTTTCTGTTAACTGCAGCACATTATAAGAAGGCTCTTGTGTACTGTATGCCCTGTTGCTGTGTGGTAGGTTTAAATCTTGGTCGGGCATAAAGGGAATAAATTGGCAATTCCCTGTAGAGCCGGATAAGCATATGCAAAGATGGTCAACACAGATTGGGGTGATCGAGGTGATTAATGCAAGAGAATGTAGAAATGTGCAACACAGTGGCTACTTTGTAACATGAAGCTTATGGGTTTTAGTCTCCCCAGGAAATGGTTCCTAACTGGGGAATGCTGCACATAGACAAATCCTTCACACTACTGCTTAGTATTATTACTAATCAACTTACAGCATGCTCTGTAATGATACCGCCATCATATAAAATATTTGATAAAAATTTTATGCAGACAAATATTTCAATGGCACAAACAATAAGACAAGGCAAAGGAATGTAAATCCACTTAATCTTGTAAAACCAATTCAAAACATGCATGAGATGTTATTTGTTTGAAAATTATAAAAAAATAAGGATGTCATTGAAATACTTGCACATCCACTGCTGTACAATGTTGCACAGTTTGTAAAAACCTAATATAGACTTGCCAACTCAGGAATATTGTCCCAACTTAAAAATTTGTATGACAGTTGAGCAACCCTGTTAGAGGAACAAGTTGTCCTTTGAACCTCCAAAATGTTGTTTATCGTTGCTGACTGTGTAAACTGATTGTTACTATGGTGATAAAGAAACACTGTTTTATTCTATTCTACTCCACTACTGCCGTGCTCAAGTGGTGCCAGTCTGTTCTGTGACATGGTCACATGGTTGCCGATTGGCTAAAGCACTTGAACTGTAATGCAGAGAGATAGGTTCGAGCCTTCACTGACGTGGTCATTGTGTATGGACCTTGAGCAAGTCCTTCACATGCAATTTCTCAGCACCCTCGATATTCTGTCATAAAGGCCTAGTCCTGTGCACGCTTCCGAACTTTCAAAAAAGTGCAATATCCAATAGAATTGTATTGTATTGTAATGTATTATATAAAGGAGGGTAATGCTTAGAAAACAACATCATTAAGCAGAAACAGTTACTGGCAAAAATCTAGTTATGAATACCTCAGTTGGTGCAGCTTGAGCAAGATGACTTGTCAAGGACTTTAAGACAAGAGCTAATTCACTGTATACCAAAATACGGCCACTAGACTTTGAGAGTGACCCATTGGCTTGCTGGAAGTTTTACGCAGCTGACTTCCCATACGAAGTTAGATTAGCAAGAACTGTCCTTCTGTTTCCACCATCCTCACATTTGGTTGAGAGAATTTTCAGAATAGCAGGCAAACTTTAGTCTTTACGAGGCAAAGAATATAACAGGCTTTTGAGGAGTGTAACATGAAATGGTTTTAAATGCTTTCTGAACTCGTGAATAGGCTGGTGAATAAGCTGACGTCCTGTGCTTAGCTTTCAAGTGGCGCTTTAGAAAATTTGGAGTTTACGATTACATTTACTTAAACCTCGTGTTATGCTATGCTGCTGCTATGTTGTTGTTGTGTTGTGCTATGTCAAGTTGTGTGTGTTTTGTTATTACATACTGATGAGAAACTTGCTAAATATTGAAAAGCATACACCACATGACCAGTTCTGATACAGATGAAGTCTTCTAAGTTCTAAACCATTTCAAAAACCAAAATTTCAAAAGTTAGCATTAGAAATAAATAAATAAATATCGGATCGCTTACTGTTGCTGGACTTGAGGTCTCTGTGAATCAAGGACATCGGAGCACAATCATGGAGGTAGTGCATGCCACGTGCAATCTGTATCGCCCAGTCTACTACCACATCTGGGCGCAGTCGTCGCCCAATGAGCGCCCTGTTGAGAGGTCCCCCACTGGCAAACTCCATCACGAGGCAGAGGTTGGGTTCTTGAAGGCAGACGCCCTTCAGCGAGATTATGTTCGGATGGTCGAGCAACCAAAACAGCTTTGCCTCCTGTCGCACATTTTCGACCATGACACTCATTGGCTGATCTGGCTCCAGTCGCGCTGCTTTGACGGCCACTTCCTCTTCCCCCCATATCCCTCGATACACCTTTCCAAAGCCGCCAACTCCAATGACTTCCTCTAACTGCAGCTTCGCAAAATCTACCTCAAATGGCCGGTTGACATCGCCAGTTGGTGAAACCTTGTTTACCACATCCTGATTTGCAACGTACATACTCGGGAAAATTCCAACCTGGTTATCGACCTCACCAGTCCACCAACCATCATCACCAGATATCCGCGCATCTTTTGACAAAACTCGGACCTGTGCGCCCCGTCGTAAAGTAAGCTCATCATCACACAATGCGTTGTAGTCGAAAATAGCAGTCCATGTTCCTGGGCAGCTCTCAGCAGATATGCCACTGACTCCAGACCTACCCGAGTATCCGGACACTGCGCTCTGGTTGGATACAGTTGACACACCGCTCAGGGATCGTCTGTCTGGTGCTGACGACGATGCCCCAGTTACGTTTCTTGGTTCCATCGGTTTGTAGAAAACATCTGGAATGGCCTAAATCACCCCAGACCTACTGCATCTTTCGATGTAGCCGATATCCATTTTCAGCTGCCCCAATTTTGAATCAAACTTTTCGTATTATTCAACAAACATATCCGAAATTGGAAGATCTTTAACACTCGCTAACCCAAGGGTGTAATCGGATGCCTCGGTTCGTCACAGAGGGCGTGCGTAGAAATAGCGTAACCATACGTATCCAACAGAATTCCTGGCACGACGCGCCCGGCATTCGTCATCGCCGTATTCAGGGCAGTCGATCGGCTTCGATGCCTCGAAAAAGCTTCAATCGGTGTTTAAGCGATAAGACTTTTCAGCCCTTTTCGTCGCTAGAAACGGCATCCGCTGAAAAACAGCCATTTCCTCGACCACCAACATCCAGTTTTGATCATTGTTTTCCACATCCGAAGACACTTCCGTGACTCGCACGCCATTGGTCCATCTTTCTCACGTGGTTTCGTCTATTTTTAGATTGCATGGATCGTAATGGAGCACTACATCAAGTACATTCTGTGACTACGTTGAAATCGCAACGACCTCCTAGAGCAGGCCATAATCTTAATATCCAGAGGTCTCGGCGCGCATGAAAGCTTAGTCGTGGGAATCCGCTTAATTATTCTCAGGAACTTAGTTTTTAAAAAATTCCGCGACAGTAAAATGTTACAGTGATCGCAAAATAAATAGGCCTACGCTACAGCCAAATGCATCTCAAAGTATTAATTAACTAGCCTAGGCCTACGTGTAGGTCTATCAATTAACTATTTTATATCGCCGGTAGGCCTATTATATACCTATTGCCACTGGCAATAGGTATATAATACCGGCGATATATGCCCTCCAAAAAATATCTGGGGGATTTGTTATTCATGCTACACATGTTGCATTGGGTGTACAGTCCATCTCAATTTTGGGGGGGGGGCAAGTGCCCCGGCTGCCCTCCCTCCCCCAGAGTCTATGCCTATGCCTGTTGCACGAGACAGCAAACGATGGCGCACGTGCCACACCCGAGCCGTAATCATCTGTCAACATCCTGAATGTCTATCTATAGACTTCCATAGCGCCGTTGTCAATCAATTAATCAATCAACACCTTTTATTGTCAACCTTTGATCAGGGCGCGCCAGGGCAAATGCCCTGGTAAAAAAAAGCCTTTGCCCTGGTCAGTGACCTGCCAGAATTTATGCCCTGTCCAGAATTTGTTCAGGCATATAGGCATATTTGTTACATCCTGAGATATAAATTCACTTAATTCACTGAAATGCTAAAATTTGCTTTACAAATGTCAAAAAGCGTTCAGCTTCCGAGGGGGCTTCGCCCATCTGACCTCCTGACTATAGACATATACAGTAGGCCTATAGTGCTGGGGCGATTTATGGCAAGCGCGATCTTATATACGGTCACCACTGGTTATTTGTATGACTGCCCTGGCTATGCTCTGGTTACAAAAAAATGTCTGTCGCCGCCACTGCCTTTGATTACAATAGATTCATCGCATATTTCACAAGACATCATGCAGTCGATGATCGAGTGGTTTTAATTAAGTTGCTTCCTTCGATCGATTAACATAATATTATTATATTACGTAGCAATAGCTAGGCCTATATTAGGCTATATTGACCTATATAAGCAGCCAAAAATCAAAATCCATTAGAAAAGCTAGGTCGAAAATCACTCGAAATCCAATCAATCGGTGAAAAACCTGCAGAAGCCCTGCAGACTAATTTGATGGGGACAAGACCCCACTGTTAAAGGTGGGGTCTTGTCCCCCTCGACTCCGGGATCGCCGCCCCTGTGGACGTGGTAGGGGCCTATACAAAGCTGAACATCAGGATTGCGATCATAATAAACTAATTAATCAGGGATGTTAACGTTCTTTTCAGGTTTCGTGTCTGCAGCAGTCATGAATTAAGAGTTTCGCTTGACCTAGTCCGGTCGCTCATGCAGAATTTCAGCCGAGACTGAAAACCGCGCTTTTCAATTAATCTATCGATCCTAGCACCGTATATATATACTGGCCCAGTTATAATAGCTACACCGCCTGGAGCGTATGCGCTGCGTCCCATATACTCCTCTTGCTGTGAGAGTCTGTGTAAGAGAGCACGCGGATCGCAGTTCTCGAGATCTTCCCGAAGGTGGCTTATTTAAGAGATTTAAATACGGTCCGTACACGGAGACCTTAAACGGGCAACGATGGTGAGGACCTCACGTCGTACCCGATCCATTCACTGAAAATGAGCAGGGTCGATGCCATATAGGCTATACGATCGATATATATAAAATCGTACATGTAGGCCTACATGTACATTTACATCCAATTTGAGGACCATTTCATCAATTCTACCACTGGCAGCGATCTTGTTTGACAGATGGGGGAGGCGGGGGACACTTTAGAACTTGTCTGGTCAAAAATAGTTTTGAACTGATCTGGTAAAAAAAGAGGTCAAAAAATTTTCCCCGCTCACGCGTGAGAAAACTGTAAGCCTTTTTTTGGGTATTTCTCCAAAATGTGGGGGGACAAATGTAGGCCTAGGGTGCATGAGAATTGTAGAAAGACTTAGACTGTGATTCATGTGGAGTTGGGGTGGGCAATGAAGATTTAACTGTGGGGTCCTGAGAAAGACGGGGGGGTTGAACCCCAACCCTCCTGACAATTCTCACTCTGGGTGTGTCCCCCACTGTTAAAGGTGGGGTCTTGTCCCTCTGCCCTCCCCCCGGATCGCCGCTCATGAATTCTACCGTAGCAGCTAATTATATAGTATACCCCCAGGATTCTGACCTAGGCCTATAGCACCAAAACTGATAAATAAAGCCACACCGATCTGCTGGCTTTTAATTGCTGACACGGCGCCGGCAATAAATATAAATATAGGCCTACGCGTTTTATATAGCCATATTGTATATCGACCGGCCGTACGGCTTCAACTCTGCTCGTTTTTAGTGTAATTTATATAGCGCCACTTTGATCAGCGGCGCTCTCGACCCGCATTAGTGCCGCCAACAAGAAAGGTCTTCAAGGGTCTACGACTCTACGGAACTGAAGACGAGAGAGGGAAGAAGCTCTTGTCGGAGGTATTGGGGAAGACTGCTCCAGGCTGAAGGACCCACATAGGCAAAGCTCCTGGATTGGGCCGTGGAAGAGTGCACACGTTGAATAGCCATAAGGCAATGGCAATAGTCTAAGTTGGTCTTCTGACGCGACTGTAATTGTGTTGCGCTCAGAAATTTCGGAAATTTACATTTATGCCCTATATTTAGGCGGTCAACCTGGGACTAATATTGCAATATTAGTCCCAGGCATAGGCGTAGCTACATTGAGGCAAGAGGAGGCATTTGCCTCCTCTTGGTTTTTTAGATTTAAAAATTTTCCTTGGGTTACAGCCCTGCATCCTCAAGTACACCCGATTACAGGTGGATGTTGCCTCCTCTTGAACGGAAGAAATCTCCCAAAACAAGGTCATCAAATTTCTGTTGAAGAAATTCCCCAAAAAAGGCAGTTGTTGCCTCCTCTTGAATAATTGAAGTCTGGCTACGCTCCTAGTCCCAGGGTCAACTATGTAAAAATGGTGAAATGAAGTACTGCCAACTTTGTTTTATCTCTTTAATCGTAATCGTAATCTCGAAATTTCGACAGCGCCCACAAAAGCGAAGTCGCGGGAATCAGCTTATTCACAGGCCTCTGGGTTCGCCACTGCATATATAACCAAATAATTGCTAACGTATTCAGAGCGCCAGAGTTATAACAGAGAACCATAAAGCGTTAGAGACCATATTCTGCTAGGGAACCAGCCTATTTGCAGACGTTCAAACAAAAAGTCGATGGAGATTGCATCATACTCGTCGCAAAGAGGAGTAAGGCAAAAGATCACCAGTTGATGGAAACACATTTGCGTACGTGTCCTGGGATGTATGTATAATGTAACCTACGCCACTCACGTGTCCCGAGGATTTTTATCTCTGCGCACCCCTTTCGTACGGATTTTCCCATGCAGCAATGGAGCACGTGCTCATGTGTAAAATGTATCACACACGACCAAAGATCAGACAACGTCATATCTTACGAGAAATTATGTATCCTGATTGGTCAAATTATATGAGTCACCGATTGTTATTGGACACAACGCTGTAATTCTTCAGTGTGATTGGCTAGACGCGTTTGAAACGCCTCTCTCTGATTGCTTATGAAATATAAGGCCACATGACGTCACTTTTCTGACCTACTTGGTAAAAATGGCCGACCGCGAAGGTGGTTTGCGTTTTTCGGATTCGTTTAATGACATGGAATCGGATGTTCTACCGTCGATAGACGTTGATAATGTCGTGTTTGCTGATTTGGACGGTAAGTTTTTGGGCTGTTTTTGTCGTCACAGCTTTGAAAAATAATGCTTATGGTACGGGCTTTTGGCTTCACATCGTCTAGTTCACGCGTACCCACGTAGGTCGTATATAAACAAGAAGTCGGAAGATGTGTCCAGTCAGATTATTTATGCTCGGGAGCCTGGCTTTATTAACGACCATTGTCTGGCAAAATTTTTAGATTTTATAACGTATTTAATTCGGCTTTAATTGCTAATCACGTAAGGTACATTTCCTTGAAGTATTAAAAAATACTTAGAACTAATGCCCCAAACATAATGCCAAAGTCCAAACAGTAAAATGAGGACTGCGCTACATATTAACTTGACAACGTAAACACAAGTATGTTGCAGTTAGTGGACATATACATGTAAATGAGTGGTTAAAGGATGCTGAATGGGTTCAAGAGCATCCTAACAATAAAGTCATAGATTCTGTCAGTAGTAGAACTTTAAGTTTAAGGTGTAAGATCTAAATGGAAGTTATAAAAAGTGGCGATCATGTACAATCGGGGTGCTTAACCCTAGCCTTGAATTTTAAAATCCAGCTTCCACTCGCAGGTATAGCTTTTTAGTCGCACAATTACATAGGCTGCACTGACCCTAACCCTAAGCCCTAACCGACCCTCACGACGCTTACTCTGACCCTAACTGACCCTCACGATGCAAAGACACCCACCCAGATAGTACATCACCTTGTCACCTTGTGCCGTCAGTTCGTGGAACTCTAGCGACCGTCATGACCAGCCTTCTCCATTCCTCCCTGTTCTGTACTGCTTCCCTTAGTTGTGCAAGGTTCATCGCTGTCCTCCTGTGTATCTCCTCCATCCATCGAGTTCTCGGGTGGCCTCTTTTCCTCACCCCCTCTCCGCACGCCAGCATCATCTCCTTCTCCATCCCGTCTGCTCTCATCACATGTCCAAAGTACATCAATTTCTGTCTGATGGCCCTTTGTTGTAGTGTCATGTCTCCTCTTAGTTGTCCTATCTCCTATAGTATAGTATAGATAGTACATAGGCACCCTGATTATACATGATCGCCTAAAAGTTTGGTTTCTATTTACCACAAATAATGGCATAGTATATGGTAGATGCAAAGTATGAGTGACCGTACCATTATCTATTATCCAAAATGTTACATAATATGAAAACAATGGTAGTGACGAGAGATGAGCCAGAGAGTAATATCTGCACAGAGTGAAATCAGAAAGTAATGTTATAAGTATATTTTATATTATTATTTTATGTTACAAGTAAGTTTGATGATTTGTGGGCAATAATGGCAACAATAATCAATACCATAAACTTGGTATAAAGTGCTTCGCAATTACACAGATTCTGATATAAGATGGTTGAGACATGGATCCAAAAGTGATTCACCTTGTCACCTTGTTGTCACCTTGTGCTGTCAACTCCTGGAGCTCTAGCGATCGCCATGACACACATTCTCCATTGCTTCCTATTCGAAGTCAGGTCGTCATGACGATTTTCTTGGCATGTTAACAGGGGTGGTTTGCCATTGCCTTCCCCTGGTTTTGCCTGCCGTGCCCGTTCGTTCCCCTTCCCATGGAAGGGTATTAACGGTCCGCACCACGTGAAGGTGGGCACGGAGGACTTTGGTTCATCAGCCCAGGTCGGATCCGAGTCTACGCTCAAAGAGACGTCGGTCAGGTCGCCTCCCTGCTTTACTCTGAACCAGAGTGACTGATGAACCTTTGCGGACCTAAAAGTGATTCACCTGTTGAAAATAAACTCATTATAATACATTGCTTTGGGCAGTTCTTGTTATGACTACCACGGAGGCACGGACAGCATTATTAAAAGTTTATGATATAGTTATTGATTATAATAAGTATTACTGACATTAGCATGACACAGAGTTGTATTGTTTTTTATAGAGTTTATGCGATACGGGAGCCATGAGCCGACTTTGGACTTTGATGGCAGTGACATGAACGTAGATTTGTTTGACAGTCAGTTGGGCTTTGATTCTGTCAAACACGAAAGTGATTTGCCATTTGTGGATGATGCCTTTGACTTTATCAACTACACAAGCTGCTCCAACTCTGAGCTGGTTGCATCCCTCTCAGAGCCCACTAATACAAGAGCCAGCATTACTAGTTCGTCACCTGGCCTCGTGCATCAAACACCCCCGAAGCATTCCATTCTGCTTCAGCAGCTTCAGGAAGATGCCAAGCAGCCAGACGATATATTGGTGCAGCTGCTGCGAGAGGCAAGCAGCTCTGGCATCCAGTCTTCAGGTTCCATTCTGCAACATGAGTTGGACTGGACAGAGCCGCGAGTCGATGTGAGTCCACAGACGACTCTCCAACTGCTCACCAAGGCGGGAATCCAGCAGCCAGGAAAGCGACAGATCCAGCTGCACTCGGAACTTGCTCGACACCTAACATCACAGCTTGTCCGAGCTACTGCGTCTCATCAAGACCAGCAGCAGCAGCAGCAGCAGCCTGTGCAGCCAAGCGCCAAGGTTCAGCTGCCGGTTCAGATACGTCTTGCGAGCAAGTCTACTCCGACAACGGCACCCGTTATGTCGCAGATTATCACGGCACCACAGAAAAGCCAGAAGATTATAGTACAACAGATCCAGCAGCATCAGCAACCACAGCTGCAGTCACCTCCACAATCGTCCTCATCGTCCTCCTCTCCATCGCCTTCAACTGTTTACCTTCCGCAGCAGATCATCATAACATCGCAGCCTCAGCAGCCAGTTCAGCAACAGCCACCTGCCATTAATCTGCAGCAGCTTCAGGTGTGCCAGCAATTGTATCATACTGTATTGGAGAATTTATATAGTACTTCTTCTGGAACAAACTCCCCAAGGCTTCTTCACATGATGACCCCATGGAAAGGGATGTGATTATCCATTTGAAGTTTTAAGTGATGCTTAGTTATTTTTGTGACTTCATGCGGTAAATAACTGGTGACAGTTTGTGAATTTGTGCTCAAAGACTGCGCTCTGTTTTCTCTATCATTATTTTTCTTATTGTGCACAGCTGGGTTGGCTATAGTGATGGTAACTGTAGCTAACGAGTGAACAATTAAGCTTAAGAGAAGGTTAGAAAAATGTGCTGTATAAGTGTTCTGATGAATTCTGGCAGACATACGAATTGTGCGCTTGCTGCCAGTAAAAGTTGGTTTACATTATTTTTCTTATTGTGCACAGCTGTTAACGTGCTTCATTTTGGTAAAAAATAAATTGTTCTTGTTCTTTGCAGTTGCTCTTACAGAGTCAGTCCATGGCAGCTGATTCCAATGCAAGCTTTCTTACTATTAATTCCAGTGGCACCATCTCCTCCTCTGGAACTAATTCTTTACCTGGCATAACCCTGAGCACTGCTGGAAACAACTTGCTTACGACTGGCATACCTGTCCGACTTGTTAATAATGACAAGGTACACTTGACACACATGTCCACCTCATCCTCCAACGCAAGTCCAGAGCCACCACCTGGTGAACCTAAGTCGGCACATAATGCCATCGAGAAGCGCTACAGGATGAGCATCAATGACAGAATCGTTGAACTCAGAGAACTGATCGCAGGAAAAGATTCAAAGGTATTCAGATCAGCATCCATAGGAATTTTTATTTCTATGATGATAATTTACTTTTAAGGACATGTATTCTTTTCATTAGTCCTTATGGTTTTTATTTCTTCTACCATATCAAAAAGCTTCTATTTAAAGCTTCAGGAAGAAATTGAAGACTTACTTGTTTACATCATCTGCCTAAGCCGAGCTGCTACTAGTGCAAATGCAGTGTATTAGTTATATTAACTTGTGCTTTATAAATATTCATATAATTATAATAATATGCAGTTCATGCCCAGCCGCAGCCAGTGGCAAACGTTGTCAGCATGAAATGAAAAGTAAATGGTTCACTGTTAAAACATATTTGCCAACAGACATGGACAATGTTGGCCATAGTGACACATGTCCCCATTTGACATGGTTATATGTGCAGCAACCCTATGCCATCTGAAATCGGTTTAGTGCAGATCAGAGTCTTTGAGGCAAGTTGAAGCCTGGGGACAGAGAGATGGTTCAGTGATGAGGGTGTGTCTTTGCCCAATGCTAAATCTTCTTTTCATTCTTAGTGGGGTTTTGCATCTTGCATGACAACGCTCTCCAGATAGCAGAATTCTTTGCCTGTTCTCCTCGCCATTGATGTCTGTTCTTACTACTGTTTCTTCTCATATTCTTGTCTTCATGATATTTGTATTTTTGATGTTTACTTTCATACCATGTGTGGTTTATATGGGGTGCAGACAGTCCATCATTCTTTGCACACCCTTCTGACTACCCAACAACGTCACCTGGTCATCTGCAAATTTCAGAGCGTGACCACCCTGCCTCTGACCTTTATTTTTTCTTCCATGTCTTCCAGTGCTTCACAGATAAGCTTTCTATGTAGCTGTTGGTGAATAGTGGCAACAGTCTCACTTCTCTGCCCAGTTTTCCTTGTCTCACACGTCTGCTCTGTTTTCCAGATTCCGAATGTCTGTGATATCATCATAGATTGGTAAATCTTTGTATCTGTAGGACTTTTTCAGCAGCCTTATATGGTGTCAGATTATAATTTGCTTTAGTGTTGGACTGATTGCTATACATAGTTACTTATGTCAGGTTTGAATATCCCTAAAGTGATTATGTAGATGACCTGAAGCAAGAAGAAGAGTTAGAACAATTGATTAACATATACTCTGACATATACTCTGTCACTTAACATCGAAGTGTAAAATGCTAACAAGATGGCAACTGTGTCTGATGACAGCTGAACAAGTCAGCTGTTCTGCGAAAGGCAATCGAGTACATCAAGTATCTACAGGCTACGAACAGTCGTCTGAAGCAGGAGAATCTCGCTCTTAGGCTGACATCTACTGGCAACAAAGGTTACTAGATATTTATTTTCAATAGCAGTTAGGAAACCTGCCACAGAGCGTTTAGCCTGCAAATGGGTTTTGTAGCAATTGTCTTGCAGTGACATCTACCACATGCCGATAAAACTAACTGCGATGATGTCTGATTATCTAATGTTGGTAATGAACAGGTATAGGCATCTGATCAACTGTGTTAGTAATAATTTCCTTTATGGATGTAAAGGTTAGGAAGAGTAACAAGTCTTATTTAGGCTTGTGTAAGTCTGTTTTGGCTGAAATGGAAACCAAATCCAGATTTCACACAATTGGGAAATTTTCCTTTCAGATTTTCTCTTATCTGAGGCTACTAGTTTGTTTTTTTCATTATTCCCGTGATGCTTAGTTTTAGGTGAAACTGATCATTCATAATTTAATGACCTGTTCAGTGATGTAATTTGGTCTGTTCTGTCTCAAATGAAATACAACCAAAGGACAAAATGGGTACTGTGGTAGGCCCATGGGGATCTGGGACCTACTACCACTGGATTCATTCTTAACGTTTTTTTTATTCCTGGATGTTCCTCTTGGTTCATGTGGCACTCCTAGCCAGAAGTAGACTTGAGAGGCAGAGCAAGGCGATTCCAAGTATATGTTCCAACCACCTAGAGGGCACGTTATTGCATCATCAAATTATGTGCACCAGGTGCAATATAAATGCCAGCTATTATTGTGCTTTAGTTTAAAATAATTTTAATTTAATAATATTTTATTTTTGTTCAGTAGATATACAGAGCCTTTTGGCCGTGCTGCGTGAGACTAAATTACCAGACTTGTCATCAGCTTATAGTAGTGGTGGGGAGAGTCTGTCGCCTGTCAGTAGCAGCAGCTTAGATGCGTCAAATCCACCAAGCCCTGTTTTGGATGAAGTGGCTGGACAGTTTGGTGTAACAGGTAAGCCAGATTGGATTTTTAATGGGATTAGTTGGGTTGGAAGTTGTGAAACTGGAAGTTGGACAGTTTGCTTTGGGTATGACTGGCTTGCTTTATGTGTGTATGTATGTATGTATGTTCAATGTAGACTGCCTTATAATTTAACTGCCTTATAATTTAAATTATAATTTATGATTTAGGACCTCTTGACGGTGCTGCACACGTAACTAATCAACTGATCTAAACAATTACAATTAAGACAGGCTTTATTATAATTAGACAGTCCTTGGTATGAGAGACTTGTAAGGTAAAGGAAGGTAATCATCTATTAAAATGTGTTCTCTGCTGTCAACACTCATAGTCAAATACACTGTCTAATTATGACAAAAACATTACAAAGGCCACTGGTTATAGGCCATAATAAGTCCTTTTTTAGCAGATACTTGATATCTAAAAGCATTCTGACTAGGTGGTTTCAGCTTTTATGGACCATTGGACATGCTACTTTTAACAAGGCCCATTCATGATGTTTCTTCACTGTAGTGTTTTTAGAAAGCCAGCTTACTGGAAAGGTACCCTTATGAGACATTTTAAAGACAAATCTGTGATGCTGTTTTAGAAAGTGTGTCACGTGCTTTTGTGAAACAGTTTTACGAAGCTAATCTTGGTTAATTTTGCCTGCATGGTTTAAGAAGATTAATTTTGCCAACCTGGTTTAGAAAGACTAATTTTTCCAGCCAGATTTGGACGATCAGTTTGTCAGGATGGTTTAGGAAGCAAATGTGGATTAATTTTGAGTTGTTGTCTAATGTGTGTTTCTATTTTCCTGTTCAGATCGAAAGCCTGGGATAACAGTGGATGCATTACGTGGCTTCACAGGGATGTTGGATAGATCAAGAATGGCACTGTGTGTTTTTATGTTCACCGTGTTCATCATCAATCCTCTCAACTTCTTCTTTGCCGGTCAGGATTCACTGAACGGTGCTGACTACTCCTCGGCACATGGCACTAGTCGGACACTCCAGTCTGCAACAGGTACTTACTTTTACAGGCAGTTTTTGGCACAATAGTAAATACACCAGAAACCTTTTATAATGCCTCATCCAGAACCATGTTATGACAAGGTTGTGTTCAAACGAGATTAATTCCTGTAGCTGAACTGAATTTGGGATCCATTTCTCTGCCTATGTTTTATCTGAATATGTGCTATTAAGAAGTGTTGTATGTTAGAAGGGGTCTACAGTTTATTGCTGTGTTAAAAATTTGAGTGAGAATCATTTCTGAATTTGTTTCAGTAGGACTCGTTTTCTGTAATATTGATCAGAAATTGTTTATGACCACATCAAGAGAAACTGAGCAGAGGTACTCTCTTCACAAGCCTAAATGATGTGTGAGTTAGGAAGGAACGATAAATATTGTTGGATTTTTCAGATTTTTGTGAAATTTGATTTTTTTAATAGTAAGTAGGAAAAAGACAATTATAGGATTGTTCTTAATTTATGTAAAAATTATTTGCTTTCAGTGGAGACAGGTTGGTTAAAATGGATGTTTCCAACTCTGTTGACGTGGTTTGTGAACATCGTGATCGCAGTGCTCGTGATGGCCAAAATCTTTGTGTTTGGAGAACCGGTCACAAAACCACTCTCTCCATCTTCTGTATCCTATTGGAGGAAGCGCAATCAGGCTGATGTTTATCTGAGAAGGGTGAGCCATGTCAATTAATATAACCTTCAGAATAAAGATAGTATTTATCCTTGATTAATTTTTAAAATATGATTGGTGATTGGGTGGCCTAGTGTTAAGGCTGCAGCTATTTGCTGAGCTGTTGTTGTTGTCAGAATTTTGTCAGTAACTTCTTGCAATTGAGCGACATGACATCATTGTTGTACTGTAAATTGGCTTACCTTTGTTATACAATACACAGACTTACAATGCTTCATCAGACATAAAGCTTTTGGCTGTTGATATTTGCAGGGTAGTTATGTCGAGGCTGCTTCACAGCTGAGGGGATGTCTGCAGGCTCTCGGCCGCCCGCTTCCTACCACCAAGTTTGATTTGTTTGCCAGCTTCTTCTGGAACCTCCTACGCCAGCTGCTTCACCGCTTCTACATCGGACAATGGCTGGAGATGCGAGCTGGAGGCATCTGGAGAGGAATCAGCTCCCACGACATAAAGGTGTCAGCACGAGATGCAGCAGTTGTCTATCATAAGCTGCTGCAGCTACACTTGACAGGTAAACATTAATTTGACATCTATGCGTGCAATGCAGAGTTTCTGTTTGGTTCCATGCCTCGTGATGTGCAGTACTCGTACTACATGGGTTACAGAGGTATCGAGACACTGCGTGGAATGTGTTTGCTGGGCTCCTTATGTTTTGGGAACCCACCACTGGGTACTCTTCTAGTTATCTGAGCATTGCTTGCTAGCTATTGAAGTGTCTGTTCTTACTGACATTTAACGTAGTTTAGGCTAGTGACGTGGCCTGACTTGAGGACCTGTTGATTTGACAGATCATGTGAGCCATGGAACCTGGTCTGGACTGAACCTTGCTCTGTGTACGGTGAATCTCGGAGAGGCGGCCAGAGAGACGCTTCCTCGTGACACCCTGGCCGAGATCTACGCCCTCTCTGCTATGACCATTCGACTCTTCTTTCCAACAAGGTTGAAGTTTCTTGCTGTGAGTAACAAGTTTTGAATTTTTAATGTGCAATCAGTCCTTGTTGTGTCTGTGAAATTGTTTTTATTTTGTCTTAACATCTTTACAGACAAGAGTTCTAATGTAATGTTAAGTGCTTTGCAATATTATAATGTAACAAGGAAGTGGATTTGATCTATAAGTGTGGTCTTTTGCAGCCACTTACGACTTGACTTCCAAATTACGTTACATTGCATTGTCTGAGGAGGCATTTATTCTGTTTTTTGACACAATGTTTGATTTCTAACCTATCAGGATTTCAACTCTATGTTCAGGATTTGAATCCTGGTGTGTCGTTTTGTATACTGAAGAGTTCAAAGACAGGGTAAGAGTGGACATGTGTGCTTGTTTTTACACAGGTCTTCAGCTCTCAGAATTAAATTCTCTGATGACCAATATCGATGGAAGAATGTAAACAAGAGCAATTACTTTACCTTGTTTTACTTTACCACGAAGCATGTAAAGAAGAATGATTGCTTTACCCGTCATAGCCTGATATCTGATCCCTGACCTATCAGATTTTAGCAAAACTCCAACAGATTATGATTGTTGAAGTGACCGTTGATTGATACACTGAACATTAAGATAACAATGTTAATTAGATGTTAATTAGATGAGATAGAACTGGATAATTGACATCGTATTTCCGTTTCAGCGTTATTTCCTAAGTCAGGCAAGGGGAATTTGCCTTGCATCTGGATCAATGATTCCGATGTCTTTGAGCTGGCTGAATCATCCACTTGGTCATCGATACTTTGTGGACGCCTCTTGGAACTGCCAGAACACGAAGAGCAACTACAGCTGTTGCATCAATGAAGGTATGTGATAAAACGATAGCATTACGTGAATGAAGGAATTTATGGGATGAACAGGGAAGTCTTTTGTTTTGGCTCTTCATTTGTCATTGTCAGAAATCTGCCAGCATAAACCCCAGCAAACTATATATAAACTAATTTACATAGTGATTAATTGATTGATTGATTGAGTAAGTTATTCAGAAAATTTATGTAAATTGTTGGATAGATTGATTGACTGATCAAGTGATTGATTTGTTGACTGACTGAGACAGATTCCTTCATTCAGGTGGTTCATTTTATTGTAAATCCAGCAAATGTGTGAATTTGGGAGTCTGGCTGTTGTTGTGATGCCTTTTAAGAACCTAATGAAGGCATTGTAGAAGTTGACTCTTTGATTGACTAATATTAGACAAAAGGAGGTGCTCTATGTCCTGTATTGTATCATATTATGATAGGTATAAATGGATGTTTTATAGTTGATCCTTTGGCTCATGTGATGAGAGGATTCAGGGAATGTCTTCTTGAGAAAGGAATCTTTGCTCTGTTGACACCTGGCTACAAGAACCACACGAAGCTTCGAACGGAGAATGGAAGCGACTGGTATGAGCATATCTGCTCCATGATTTTATTCCTAATGTGTCTTATGATTTCAATAATATCATGTCAAGCATTAATATTCTCTTAGGTATGTTTATTTTCATATAGACATTTGGTATATAGCACCTCACATTATAACACCTCATATTAAGCTTTTCACAAAAGTTATGGTAAGGATAACTACATTATTATCAATCTGTTCTTCGATCCATCGTGTGTTTGCTGTCTCTCATCGTATCTTGTATAGACTATTTTACTTTAATCCTCTGTTCTAGACTGTCACATTGGGAGTGATTTGCATGCTTTCTGCACATATTACTAGTTTTAGAAGAACCAGAGCATTCCCTTAAGCAAACCTCAAGAGGAAGAAGCAGCCGTGAGTTTAAAGTGTTGGGAACTTCATTCTCTTAGCGTCGGCATGGGAGGATAGCCAGTCCTCTCCTTTTCCATCTGATATTTGCCACTGACAACATGGCAATGTACCCATTTCTTAGTTAGTTAGGGGGCACTAGTGGAACAAATCTTGTAGCTACTTCTTTATGTCCTTGCAGGAATACCAACCCCGAACCAAATAATAATGATCTAGCATTAAGAGTAATGACTAGCGATGCCAAACCAGTGCACATCATTTATCGACGATATTAACTTGTATGTACGTTTAATGTTGACAGGATTGCCCACCATTCGGCTGAAGCCCTTGGCTATATTAACTTGCTGAATGAATCTTCAGCTGGCTATGAGACATCTCGGGCAATTGGGTATTGCCATGCGGCTGACAAAATTGGTAATCATTTGAATTTGTCATTGAATTTATAAATTTTTTATCATTCTGGACAGACTTTTACATGGTACTTAGCCTTGACTGGTGAACTAGTTTTTTTAGCAACCTGCAGTTTGGTTTAAATATTTTTAAAATTTATTTGACTCGGTCATTCCTTTTGATTTATTCACTCGCGTATATCTCTCACTCACTTACAGCTAAACGTTGACTAACTGGTTGATGTTTGAAGGTGTTGATGAGTTGTCTCGCTGGTGGGGAGGAATGGTTGCTGTTGCCGCTTACTGGACGACAAACGATATGGCTGCGGCAGAAAGATTGTATCCACTTCTCGACTCACTTCCAAAGTGTCTCCAGTCCATGAAGTAAATAAAATTCTATTTAGATCTGCGTGGAAGAAAATGAAAACCTGGAAAAAGGCTGATCATTTGTTAATCTAAATTTTCAACTGCTTGGACCAGATGAATGTTATAAATTAAATGCTTGAAACTGTCATATGATTTCACACTCAATTTAAGTTTTTTGTTAATAAACTTTGATGGTTTTGATTTTAACTTATGCCGTTCTGATGGTAATCAAACAGATATATTTGGTTTTCTGAACAGTGATCCTCTACCAAGGTGTGTTCACTTGGCCTACAAGGCTCGAAAGGCCAGCCTCACAGATCCAAACTGCACTCCCTACAGCTGCGTCCAGATCTGCAACAAAGCTGGAGAGCTGCTACGAGAGAGTCTTGCCATGGCAACAGTTACGCAGGGCTACCGTATTACGAAGGTAAGGAGGTACAAAATAATTGATCTAAGCTGTTTTGTGATTCATGGGACCTAGAAAGTTTCAATGGTAAACTTGTAATGAGTGCATCACTTTTCAGTAAAGTATCCACTGTTAAGTTAATTTCACCTGAACATTTATTGATTAGATCTTGGGACTTTAGTCCTAATATTTAACAACCATGCTATCCATGTGTGAGTTCTAATATAGTATTTGCTAATACTTATCAGTACTTACTAAATGTTGTAATAAATGGACTCTTGTGTTAGTGTTTTGTGTTTCTGTTCCATGTTAGGCCATGCAGCTGCTTGTTTGTGACTGGCTTCTGATAACTCGAACAGAGATGTGGCAGAGAGAACGAGGAGAGCGTTCAAGCGACGAGGAGGATGTGACCTCCACGACGGCCATGTCAGCTGATGTCGTCGCTTTCCAGGGCGATCTGTGCAGTCTCCGAAAGCTTGCCAATTGTCTTAAAGCTGCGATGCCAAGAGTGAGTTAATCATTATGCTTGTTTTATACTAGACTACCACATGTGTATGGACAACTGCATGACACTTTTAAGAACCTCTTGAAGAAACTCCTTTCTAGGCTATGTGTGATCGTGCTTGAGAAAACAAGGCAAAAGTCAAAAACATTCAAAACTGGTGTATTATTGCTTTGAAATGGACTAAAAGTGTTAATATTGTGTTGAAAATTGCTTGTTTTTGTCGTAGATGATAAAATTTAACACCATTTAATATCCACTTCTCCAGGCAAAAAATTTAAAATAAATCATGAGTTAAATTTTATGTTAAATTTAGTTCTCATTTTCTAAGTGAAGACTACAAGTAGGCAATGTATTTTACAGTGCCTATAGTAGATTTAGTTGGGTATGCTATATAATTTGTTTCTTTAAACTGTATTGCTTTGTAAACATTGGAATGGGTATTTTCAGGTATTCTTGCATGAGACGACGGGACGAATGATGGCAGGTGCAAGCCCTGCACGCACTCTTCAGTTTTTTGGTCGTAACTTACGTAAGAGAAATAACACGGGATCACAACGAAATACTCTGAAAACAGGTGCATTTTTCTACAAATTATCTGGCCAGAATCATAAGAAAAACCGTTAAGTAATTGTAATCAATTAGTAACTTCTTTTGCACTGGTGTCTAATGCACAAGGCATCAGCCGATGGCACACCAAAACTAAGCCATAATTAGGTCAGTGTCCGGAAGATTAGTCTGTATCCACCATAAGTCTATGGTGGATAAGCAATTCAATTTGAAAGAGGTAAGTTTTAAGTTGAGAACAAAATGATGCAAGCGACTAAGCAGAGCTCACAGACATGGAGAGAGTTCCAAAATGGAGGTCCAGCAACCAAAGAAGCTCGGTGTCGGCATATCACAACCATGTTGCACTTATTACACTGACTGCCCATCAAGCAGTGTCTAAGAGTTCACAATACTATATTTTAATCAGCCAACATACCTGTTTTATGCTCATCACTCATACCAAAAAAATTGCAAGAAACCATTGAACACTGTTATGTTGTGCCTCCTATCAGGACTGTATTTGGTCCTCGAACGTTCTTGGTTGCTGGTCAAAGGCTTGGAATTCTCTGCCCTGAAAGGCATTTGAATGCTCATCTCTTGATTGACGGCCCAACATGCTACTCGCTAGACTTGCATACCCTAGTTTATTCACTTTCTTGAAATTGAGACAGATCAGGCACTTGTATTTGACTTGTCTTTTCGTAAGCTGCCCTACTGTAGAAATATTCATGATAATATGCTGTATAAATCTTGTCGCATTCTGTTCCAAGTGGAGAGGTCCTTTAAAGGTACTGTATAAATATACCGGGTGGCCCATTAAAAACGTTCCCAAACTTTGTTAACCTGGCAAAGATCTAATTTCAGAGATATCAAATTTTAATTTATACCAAAATGTTAAGCAATTATTTATGTGCACAAATGTCACATTTCAAGAGAGTACGTTTATTATGTCACACCCGGCATCAAGGTTATGACGTCATACCTGTTTACAAATTTTGCACAAAACTACGTCATTTATTTCGCCGCGAAGTAACGAGAGTATCTTGATTAAACTAGTCCTCGAAGTAGTAAACATTAAAACATGGTGTTTTCAAATGATGATCTCGCTGTTATTAAGATATCATTTGAGGAGAAGGGTTGGCGAGGCAAGCGAATCGTTCAGGAATATCCTCGTAAAAACTGGTCAAGACAAAAAAGCATAAACCGAATCATTAATAAGCTTATTGAAACTGGTAGCGTTGCTCGCAAGCCTGGAAGTGGTCGTCCAACAACTGCAACGACTGTTGAAAATGTTGAGAGTGTAGAGCAGTTGTGTCAATCGCAGGAAAATGCACCTGGCACACATCAATCTCAACGCAAAATGGCCAGCATTCTGAACATTTCACGTAGCTCAGTACAAAGAATTCTTTCTAAGAAGCAGTTGAAGGCATACAAACGAATGCCAACAACAAGATTGACAACTGACGTTAAAAAGAAACGCAATGTTTGATGTCGTGCGCTGTATACTCGATTTTCAAAATCTGATGTTAAGAACATAGTCTTTACAGACGAGAAGGATTTCACACTGGAAATACCTCTTAATATACAGAATAGCCGCGTTTACGGCTCTAGCAATGAACGAAAGTCTTCAACTGCGCCAGAAAGACTTTATCGTGAGACTTAGTTGTTTCTCTAAAAAATTAATGGTATCTGCTGGAGTTTCGATGCAAAATGGTCTCTATTAGACGACAAACAAATACAGAAGTCAATAGGACAGTGGAAACAGCGTTTAAGGGTCGTTACAAGAGAACGCGGAGGATCAATTAAACATTTTGTTCGCGTAAAACGTCATCATAAAACAACTGTGCAAAATTGTGACCATGGGTCATACAGTTCTAACAACAATTTCTCCCAAACTGTTAAGTATTTTGCGCTAAATTTTGGCTGTGTTGTACAAATATGAATTATGATTAGTGTGATATACTATGATTCAATTTACTTTAAAATTGTTTAATTGCCAGGTTGACAAAGTTTGGGAACGTTTTTAATGGGCCACCCGGTATATAAGTTCTTAGAGATGCGATGTTGGTAAATGACTTTATAATTACTTTGTCTAATTTCACCTTAGAAAGGTAAGTTTCTGGTTGGAAGTGCTGTAAACAAGTTTGATTGTTTCTTATGCAGAAGCTGATGGCGATGAAATAGCAGAAAAGGAGCGGGCGGATTCTCTGGTGTCAGCCTGTCGCCAGCTGCCGAATCAGCCGTCATCTCAGGCACAGGTGGCAGCAATGCTGGATGAAGCAGCCAAGACTTTTGAGCGATTGGGCGACCGCAAGGCACTGCAGGATTGTCGCAACGTTATGACCAAGTTCACTAAGTCGGGAACACCACCTGGGGGTTCTATGTCAGTGCTCTGACATTATCAGAATTGACAGACTGTGACGCCATCTTTTATTTCTCTTGTTGTGTGAGAGTTGCCACGTTTTTCCGTATATAGACAGAAGTTTTATGTTGGTTGGACAGCTGTCACATTCAGCCACCTTTAAATCGTTCTTCGAGTGCTCTGCCGTTAGACAATTTTGTACTTCCTGCAGCAGTGTTGTTTGCTCTGTTGGCACTATACAAGGTGTTCTGTCACAGGATGCTGTAGTCGTTTTTGCACCACAGCCCAGAGATCCTGTGACTTCTAAGTCACACTTCTGAGGAGTGTGTATAGTTTACTTAGGTTAGATGGCAGCTAAAGGCATGGTATTAATTCTACCACTTTAGGATGTTGTTTACAGTGCCAACCTAGTACAGGTGCGGTGGCTGTGTGCACATTCCATTGCCTCTTCTTCTGTATGCATCTTGGATTTTAATAGCGCTACTTTGTATGAAATTTGGCCATTTAATTTTATCCCCATTGAGTTAGGCTGCATTTGAACCTTAACCTGACCTCAATTTAACTTTGTGCAAAAGCTAATATGCCTTGTGCAGTTAGCTTTCCTGCTGCAAAATCTTTTATATGTAATGCAAACAAATATTTATGCTGAACCTATCTATGGCTCTCTTAACTGAACATCTGGATATAGCAAACAAATGCAGTTGGAACCTACAAGTGGTTTGCAGTTCACAATGTTATTCATGTACAGATATTACATTGAGTGATTTTAAAGAATTTACTCCGTTCAATTTATCTGTTTGCTAGAGTTACACAATTTGAACCTCGCTTGGAAAACTTCACAAAATTCTGTCAGGGTCTGCTATTTCTAGCAGTAGCTACCTGGTTGATCTGTCCGAGTTTCTTTGAAATTGGACTGTGTAAATGACTGATGATGTTTAATATAATGATTATGTCATAGCCTGTTTAAGTGTTTCAGTGCTTTAAACCTCATACAGTCTTTAACATGTTTAGAATTGAGAATGCAACTTTTCGTGTAGCTTTTTTTATTTTTACCCGGGCCACTGGGTTCATAAAGTTTGAGCATCAACATCATGTGGTTAGTGTAAAGAATTTTAAATCTTATTGCGATGTACACTGTATAGTCGGACGGCATTTGAAATATTAGAACGCTTGAGAGTGTAGTGATTGACTATTAAAAACAGATGCCAATGAGTAAATTATTGTTTTACTGTTTTCTTGTGAGATAGTCGATTAAAATGATAAAACTCTTTTCCTGTTGTTATTTTGTTGGCACTGGATATTTCGATTGTTTCAAATGACAGCTTGTGATTGGTTGTGTGTTTAGCTTGTATATATTGTATGTATATATGTTTGTATGTATCTATACTTATTTGTATTTTTCTGTCTGGATATTTTTTTGGGGTTGAACAATCACTTTCAAGATGTAACTGATCGAGGCATTTCGAAATGTGCAGTTATATACATGTACATACAATCAGAGGGCTTAGCCAGGAAACAATTTTGGGGTTTTCCATTGGACATGGTCGCAGAGTACAGTTTTTAGTTTTGTATAACAGTAATGCATTTATGTACAGCAAAACTTCGGTATATCGAACCTCAAGGGACCATCGTCAACAGTTCTATATATCCGAGGTTTGAAATAGGCGAAATATGACGTCAGGTTCAATGCATGTAATGTAATATAAAGCCCAAAAAATCACAGCACCACACAAGACACATCAGAGACCAGCTATTTCACCATGAACTGAAGCCGCCATAAACTTCATACAATTGTCTTAGAAAGATAATATATATGTGTGTAATCTAATGTGGTGCCAATTAGGTAGCACGAGGTCTTTGTGTAATATAAATTTGAACTGATTGGTAATTTCACCAATTCAATCAAAGACTGCTGCCTATTTGAAAATTACTCCTCTTGATGTAATTTGCATTTCTCTTCACACATAATGACACAGCATATTATGCAAAACGCGACGGCGCACGTAAGTCCCACGCTACATGTTAAACTAACATACAAATGCATTGATTTCCAGTCGCCTAGATTACTGTAACTCACTTCTTACTGGTATCAATAAGTCAAACATGCCGAAGCAGTGAAGCTGCAGACAGTGCAGAGAGTTCAGAACTCTGGCTAGATCTGCAATAACTAATACTTCCAAATTTGAACCTCTGTGCTCATGGGCGGCGATCTAGGGGGGGACGAGGGGAACATGTCCCCCACCTTTAAGAGTGCGGGGGGCACGCCATACATTTGTCCTCCCCCCCACATTTGAAGAAACACCAAAAAAGGCTGAGAAATGTAATTGAGCGTGAGGGTTTTCGCAGCCTTTTTGACAAGATGAGGTAAAAACGAAGGAAAACTCTATTTGAGCAGAAGTGTCACCCCGCCGAAAATTGTCAGAAAGAATTTGTAAAAAGTCATTGTAGGGAGAGCCGAAAAAAGAAAAGTAGTAAAATGAGGTGAATGACTAAAAAAAGGTCATAGACTTTTTTGGAGATGAAATCGTAGTTTTTGTGGAGATGAATTCCTAAAAAGTAAAGAATTTTTTTGGGAATTCCTGAAAAAAGGTCATCGACCAGACCATGGCCGACTTTGTCCCCCCCTCTCCACCTCTCAGACAAGATCGCCGCCACTGTCTGTGCTTAAATCTTTGCAATGCCATGGCTTCCTGTTCAGGAAAGAAGTGTCAAATTGGGCTAATAGTTAATAAAAATTTTGAACTCTTGTCAGCCACAATACTTAAAACCAGTTCTAGTTCCCCAGACAACGAGGTCATCTGATTATCTTTGGTCAGTTTTGAATGTGTACCCGTGGTAGAAATGTTTTATAGTCCTCTTTATACGACATTCAAGAATGACGTCAGTTCACTGTTTTATTATTAGCATCGAATTGTTAATGATTATGAAATGACGTCATTGCGATTTTTCTTAGTTTTCCCTTACTGGAGTGGCTTCCATCGTTATTCCCTATGCCGCTCATTAGACCCTATCGCGTTTTGCTAAGCTGTCTTCGTAGCTTGCCTCGCAAGACGACTGATTAGCCTACTAATTGGAGTTACTTCGTTGCGCACGCTGTTAAGCCTACTAAGCTGTAAGGACCATGGTAAGGACCGTAATCAAGAAATAGCTTGCGTTACAAAAAGACTTTCACTCTTCGTCGGAATGAGCAAAGTTTTGTCTTGGCATCATGCCTTCGATTGTCAAGTTTTCCGAAAAAAGTAATTTTTTTTTATTGCCTGACTCTAGTTGAAGCTGTTGCATCTTGGTAGAAGTAACTTTCGAGCGAAAAGTAATATTTATTAATTGGTGGACTGTAGTAAGGCCGTTAGAAAAGATGCTGAGATTGGTCAGAAATGTGATAATTAGCGAAACCGTAAATTGATTGCTTTTTTTAACTTTCTATAGCTTAAGCGATTCAAATGAGCGAAAGATTTGGACCCAAATCATTTCGTAAGGGCGTAACTGTTCAGATTTTACAAAAAAACTAATGACATGAGTCTAACTAGGGCGTCATTTGTGGGGGTACGAGGGGTACGCGTAGCCCACTTTTTGGACTGGGGTACCGTACCCCATGCACTTTTTGAACAGGGCCAATCAATATGTTATTATTGTGCATTCCCAGAGATCGCAGTCTCCGCCTTGCTTCGTGTAGGCTATTTATCGGATAGTTCATTGTCGTCTAGTTGTGACCGACCAACACTTGGACACGAATGTTCCTTTTTCTCGTTTATTGTCATTGCTGGAGCAACACTTCCTTATACGGTACGAATCACAGTGCAACAGATTAACAGTCTAACAATGAGTCGATGTCAGGTCACCAGTTACATACTTAATAACTGCTTGAGCAGTATCTGTTACGTTGAATGACGTCACGCAATTGTTCTGATCAAAAATTGCGTCTTTTCGTAGTCTTTGTACAGGCAAACGTAGACCCTAGTGTTGAAAATACTTTCGTTTCAACGTCCATGACATAAGTCAGTCGCTAACTCGTCCAGTCAGTCGGTAATTCCTTAGCAACTGACTCCGGGGACCAGTGTAGCCTAGAGCCCTAGACTCTTTCGAATGCGTCATTGAGCTATACTACAGAGGCTATTACGACGTAGCTTACAACGAATTAACAGTCTATTCTACACGAGACAACAGTGTTAGTAGACTATTAGACATTATTATTCTTCAATGTCTGAGTCCATTTTCGCCAGAATGTTCTGCCTCCTCGCAAGCGTCTAACTCTAACCGCAAGGACTGCGAGAACTCAGTAACTGACAGTTAAGGCCGCCCAGAATGTTTTGCACGCTCGCGAGCGGCCGATTGCGAGAACGGCCAGAACCCAACTGCTCAAATCCACTCGCAATCTCTCCTCTCTCCAGGCCCGGCTATCTCCCATCCTCTACTCTCCAGTCTAGGCTATCAGTGCTAGCTCAAACTACTAAACAGCCTACCCAAGCGTTGGTATCCATTTCCATGTCCTTAAAAGTTATATCTGGCTATCACCTGCGGCTAGGATTAGCCTGCCAACTGGACCTATGCTACACAGTAATATATATATATATATATATATATATATATATATATATATATATATATATATATATATAAAATGGTTAATGCTATGTATATACATACCATGTATGTTTGTTTATTGACTGTAGAAGATCTATTTAACACACGTTGTTCACCAGAGTGCTGTTTGGCAGCTGGTTTAATAAAGATTATACTTACTTACTTACTTACCTGCGTTGCTACTGGCCTCCCATCAGCATAGCTCACCTAGCAAGCTGCGTCGACCTCAGTGTCTAGCGTCTGGCTAAATGAGAACATGCCAGTCTTGGATGCTTGGTTACCCTCTTCCATGTGTCTCCGTGTCTTTCTAAGTGAATGTGTCTGTCTGTGTGTTCCTGCTGTCCTCTATCAGTATGTCTCTACTCTTCATTGTCTGCCTTCGTCCCTGTTTGCTAGTTCTGAAGACTGCTTCCTGACTATGCGTCAATCGGTAACTTTGCTGATCTACTTTCTACATTGCATTGGTCTACATTAAGACCAATATATCTAACTAGTTTGCATTGCTTATATAGCAGTAATCTCTCTCTCTCTCTCTCTCTCTCTTTCTCTCTCTCTCTCTCTCTCTCTCTCTCTCTCTCTCTCTCTCTCTCTCTCTCTCTCTCTCTCTCTCTCTCTCTCTCTCTCTCTCTCTCTCTCTCTCTCTCTCTCTCTCTCACATATGTAAGAAATTGGTACCCCCACTTTTAGACCAAAGTTACGCCCCTGATTTTTCTTACTTTTAGACAATGATCATATGAATGGGGGGGGGGGGTGCATGCAAGCGTCTCTAATAGCCTCTGCTGCCTGCAGGTAAGGCAAGAGAAGATTGGTGGGAGGAACAGTGTGATGAGCTTGAGATTCTACAGAAACGTGGCAGACACGACCTGGTATATGGAAACATCAAAACACTGACAAATAAGCGGAATATGGGAGGCGGAAGTGCAATCAGGGACAAGGATGGCAAGCTACTGGAAAACGCAGACGACATCAGGTAACGATGGAAGGAGTACGTTGAGGAGTTATATATAGGAAAAAGTAGCGTGGATCTCGGGGAGCAAGAAACACCGAATGTCGATAATATGGGACCGGATGTACTGAGGGATGAGGTTATGGCAGCAATCAGTTATACGAAAAACAACAAAGCAGAAGGAATTGATAATATCCCAATTGAGATATTGAAGAACTTGGGAGAAAAAGCAATGACAGAACTAGCGGTTACGTCAGGACATAATTATATAACACGGGAATATGGCCGGAAGATTTCCTACAGACAATATTGATCCCGCTCAAGAAAAAGCCAAATGCAACGACATGCGAAGACTATAAGCCTCCTCGCCCATGCATCCAAGATTCTACTAAGAATTATCACAAATAGATTACAAGCCAAGGCGGAAGCAGGTGGCTGCTTAGGGGAGGATCAATTCGGCTTAGAAAGGGAAGAGGAACAAGAGATGCAATTGCAGCTGTGAGGATACTGTCGGAAAGAAGCCTCCAGCATGGCCAGGACATCTATGTGTGTTTCGTCGACTATGAGAAAGCTTTCGATAGGGTGGACTCGAGGAGACTGACGCATGCGTTGCGACGAATAGGGGTGGAATGGAAGGAAAGGAGGCTTATTGGAAACCTGTATAGGGTTAGAAAGTAAAAATAAGAATAGATGGTGAATACTCGGAGCCGGGAAGAATAAAAACTTAAAACTTGCTTCTTCTCTCGGGGTCTCTCGCACTGGGAGCGCTTCTGAATAGCCCTCCCGCTAGAAGCGCTTTATAAATGTCCGAATACAATACAATACAATACAATACTCGGAGCCGGGAAGAATAGGCAGAGGAGTGAGGCAAGGATGCCCGTTCTCTCCAATACTCTTCAATATCTACATCAGTGATATTTTCGTTAACGAAAACTAAAATTAGAAGTAAAAATAAATGATTTCGTTAACGAAAACTAGAAGTAAAAGTAGGAATTATTTCAGCAGAAAGAACGAAATTAAGAATTGAATTAGGAATTATTTGCCGAACTAAAATTAAGAACGAAATTAGGAATTATTTTCAGAAGTAAAATCATTTTACTTCTTGTGGCGGTTAAGTTGGGACGAAGGCGAGTACCGGTAAAATTGCACGCGCTCCAAACAAAATCCATTGGAAAACTTCGGTTGAGATGAAGACGCTGCTCATACCATTTCTGTTATCTTTGGTCTTCGTTGTCTAATAATTTTCCCCGCTTAATTGCGTACCAACGATCTCAGTTTCATACGCCATTTTATTTCGGGTTTCATCGTTAAATTGTAAAATTACGCGTTTATCGAGAATGTTGAGCGGAAATAAGCGAGACAGCCCAATTTTGGGTTTATCATTTCGACAAAACTAGGCCTACATGTGCAGGCAGATCTATATGCGAAGTACTAAACGGAGAAAATGATGGAAGATGGAATTTGTGGAACAGCACTAGCTGGAGAAATACAAGCAATATAAGTATTGGAAGGGGGATAGATGAATGGTAACACGCTCACATAGCCTAAGAGCATTAGATCTTGCCGACTGACTCGAATGAATTTCATCAGCAACTGCACAGCGTTTTGGATATGGTTGTCCACACAGTAGGGCCTACCCGGTGTCGCTGATAGGCCCCTATTAGATAATTCTTCGTTTCATATTAATGATAACCACACGACTCAAAATTCAAATTACCAGCATTGTTAGACTAAAGCTTCACCCCTTGTTTTACTTCAAACAGTTTTTTTCTTTCTCGGGACAGCTTTGGTGTGCTTCTCTCTGCAAGCGTTGCATATGTAGGCCTAGCCCTACTTTTGCAGCACAGAAATTAATAATTATTTGGAAAAGTAAAATAAGAAGTAAAATTATTTGAGAACTAAAATAGGAATTAGAAGTAAAATTATTTGTGAAGTAAAATTAGAATTAGAAGTAAAATTCAATAGGCAGAGGAGTGAGGCAAGGATGCCCGTTCTCTCCAATACTCTTCAATATCTACATAGTACATAGAAGAGATTGTACGGGAGGCGTTGGAAGAAGTGAATGAGGGAATAAAGTATAGGGCTGTACCGAATAGGTGATTATCACTAATCGGCCGAATACGAATAATTGGACCAACTATTCGGCCGAATACGAATACGAATAGTGTACAAAATAGGTCTACCGACAACATTCAAAATTTCAAATGCAAGCAAAAGTTTATTCAGTAAATTTAATACATAAACTATTAGTCAACAGTCACTGTACACAAAGAATGAACTACTGACACTGCGATACCGCGGTCCATACAGTAGGCAACACCTGGCCGCAACCACAGCATATTATGTTAATGAGAGAGTTACAGTTACTTCAGTCCACTCGCTATAGCAGCCGCATATATGCATAAACAGATGTCACGTGACCACTATTCGTATTCGGTCCGATCGCTACAATTCGGCAGAATTCCAAATAGCTCTTTGGCCAACTATTCGGCCCCGAAGCGAATACGAAGCGAATATTCGGTACAGCCCTAGAATAAAGGTGGGAGGAAGGTTGGTGAAAGCGCTGAGATTTGCGGATGATCAGGCAATGTTAGCAAACAGCCAAAAGGGGCTACAGAGAATCAAACAAAACAACTCAAAATGCAAACTGCAAAGAATTTAGAATTCGTATTTACAAAAGTCCATACGAAGTGTTATTCCAAATGCCTGTTGCATTTTATAAAAACAAATTCGCTCAGAATTTTCTGACCAAGACGTGACCTGTGGGCCTCATAAAAATTCTGCCATGTGAAAAATACATTCTACAGTGCTGAATTCACTGGCACACAGAGTAGCCTTTCAAGCACTGGATGCAGGGCCTAAATGTACAAATTGTGAGTCTGCTTTGAAATCATTCCTTGGTAAATAACCGGAAGTCAAAATAAATGTCCAAAACAACAGTAAAGCCTCACTTACACCGTGTAGATACTAAAGCAATTTATTGGATTAATTTTTAAAATCCTTACGTTTTGTTAAATGACTGTTCATATTGTCAAAAGTCTTGGTCTTGGTCTTGCAAAACCAAGACTAAGACTTTGAGCCTCAAGACCAAGACCAAGACCTTAAACCTCAAGACCAAGACCAAGACTTTTGGTCTCAAGACCAAGACCAAGACCAAGACCAAGACTTTTAAAAACGAACTCGAGTGCACTCGAGACCAAGACCTTGGTCTCAAGGACAACAAGACTGGCATTAGCATTCAGTTATAGACGTCTCCAGACTGGTTCCAGAAAGCTACATTTCGCACAAGCAGCCATCATTTATTATGGGAGTACAAGGCTTTGTTTATGTGACTACAAGCCTTGCACCACCTATTCTTAGCGTTGAACTCCATAATCATTTATCGAACCCTCATGTACCGCAGCCAATCGTATTGCAGTTTTTACTCGAAAGTCGACACGGCGATGTGATGCGGCATTTCTAGGCGATCGGCCGAGAAAGGCATTAGGGGTCATCAACAGAGGACGTCCGCAATGAGGGGAAGAGGTCACCAAAATGCGTACAAACGCGGAAAGAGGGAGGAGGTTATGAGTTATGACCAGTGCAGACGTCCGCATCTAAATTTCTAAATTTGATATTTTTTTTTAACTTCCTTATTTCAACCTTCCATGAGAGACGAAAAGGTCAGTGAGGTGATTGCCTAAAACCGTTTTCAAAGGTTGGTAGGCCTAGTTAAACAGTAAATGTAGTTGCTTACTTACTAGATGTGTTCTTTAGTTATTATAGTTCTTTAGTTAAGATGCGTTCTTTAGTTAAGAGAGTTATTTAGTTGAGATGTGTCCGTTAGTTAAGATATGTTCTTTAGTTTAGATGCGTTCTTTAGTTGAGATAGTTATAATAATAATAATAATAATAATAATAATAATAATAATAATAATAATAATAATAATAATAATAATAATAATAATAATAATAATAATAATAATATTAATAGTAATAATAATAATAATAATAATAATAGCAGAGATTTAGTTCTTTAGCTTAGGTGTGTTCTTTAGTTAAGATAGTTCTTTAGTTAAAGAACACCTCTTAACTAAGTTAAGATGTGTTCTTTACTTCAGATAGTTCTGTAGTTTAGATATGTTCTTTAGTAACGATGTGTTCTTTAGTTAAGAGGTGTTCTTTAGTTAAGAGAGTTATTTAGTTAAGATAGTTCATTAGTTTAGATGTGTTCTTTAGTTAAGAGAGTTATGTAGTAAAGACGTGTTCTTTAGTTAAAATATGTTCTTTAGTTTAGATGTGTTATTTAGTTGAGATAATTTATTAGTCTTGATCTGTTCTTAAGTTAAGATAGTTCTTTAGTTAAGCTGCGTTCTTTAATCAAAGATAGTTCTTTAGTTAAGATGTGTTCTTTACTTAAGATGGTTCTGTACCGGTAGTTTAGATATGTTCTTTAGCAACGATGTGTTCTTTAGTTAAGACGTGTTCTTTAGTTAAGAGAGTTATTTAGTTAAGATAGTTCTTTAGTTTAAATGTGTTCTTTAGTTGAGATAGTTATTCAGTTAAGATGTATTCTTTAGTTAAGATATGTTCTTTAGTTTAGATGTGTTCTTTAGTTAAGACAGTTCTTTGGTCTAGATGTGTTCTTAAGTTAAGATAGTTCTTTAGTTAAGATGTGTTCTTTGGTTAAGAGAGTTATTTAGTTAAGATATGTTCTTTAGTTAAGATATGTTCTGTAGTTTAGATGTGTTCTTTAGTTAGGATAATTCGTTAGTTTAGATGATTTCTTTAGTTAATGTAGTTCTTTAGTTTTGATGTGTTCTTTAGTTTAGATGTGTTTTAAGTTAAGACGTGTTCTTTAGTTTAGATATGTTCTTCAGTTAAAATGTGTTCTTTAGTTAAAATGGTTCTTTAAAGGTGTGTTCTTTCGTTAAGATGGTTCTTTAGTTAAGATGTGTTCTTTATTTAAGATAGTTCTTTAGTTTAGATATGTTATTTAGTTAAGATAGTTCTTCAGCTTAGATGTGTTCTCTAGTTAAGGTGAGTCTTTAGTTTAGATGTGTTTTTAGTTGATAGTTCTTTAGTTAAGATGTCTTCTTTAGTTAAGATATGTTCTTTTATAATAGTAAAAATATGTTCTTTAGTTTAGACGTGTTCTCTAGTTAAGACAGTTCTTTAGTTTAGACGTGTTCTTTAGCTAAGATAGTTCTTCAGTTTCGATGTGTTCTGTTAACTTCTGTTCAGTTCCTTGTTGCGGTCTTGTAGGGAATGTAGGCTACTGCATCACCTCTATGCTGATGACATACAAGCGTAGGCCTACATCCATTGCCGTCCTGTAGCTATATATATATATTAAAGAACTATCTTTGAACCAAGAGGCAGCTGCTTCTTTTGGCCTGATTGCCGTGCCATTGACACACTTTCTGGAGGGATGGGTTCTAATCGGTTACTGCTGAACCCATCTAAAACTGTTTATTTGGCTTGGTGGTCGCAGACAGCTGGCAAAGGTTGACCTGAACTTGTTAGCACAGGCCTTCCGCCATGTCTCCTTTTCGCTTAATGTCCGGGATTTGGGGGTGACACTTGACCAAGAGCTTATAGATTTTCCCGGCATGTTAACTTGGTCACCAGAGTTGCTACTACCAGCTCCGGCAGTTGCGTGTTGTAATACGGTCCCTTTTCTCATGACGCGGCGGTGATCCTTGTTCACGCTTTTATCTCCAGAATAGAGTTGACTATTGCTGCTCAATACTCACATTGCCTTGACCGGGTCCTTCGCTCTGCCGCTCGGCTCATTGTTCATATCCAAAAATATGCACCAGTTTCATATGGTGTGACGTCCTGCATTGGCTTCCTGCCTCGCAACGCAACTCCAACAGGATTGCTTCTCTTGTCTGGCGATCTCTGGTGAAGCTCCGTCTTACCTCTCTGATCTTTGCTGTCTGCTCTCTGACTTAATGTCCCCTCGAGTTCTGCGTTCTGCAGCGGGGGGGGGGGGGTGAGCTGTTGGTCGTATGGTCCCGCTTCATAGTTAAACAGCGTCGTGCCTTCTCAGTGGCTGGCCCCTCTACGTGGATTGGGCTCCCACCTCTGCGCTTATTTCCGCGAGGCAGTTCACCTACTTTCTACCGCCTCCTTAAGTCTTCTCTGTTTAACCTGGCTGGACTGGAAGCACCTCTGAGTAGGCTTCTTGAAGAGGCGCTATATATAAATTATTAAAATGAATGAATATATATATATATATGTATATGTATGCTATGCAGCGATCATCGACTGATTCCTTTTATTTAGCTTAAATTTATTAGAGTGGTGCTATAGAAGTTATCTTAATTATTATTATTACTATTGTTTTTTGTCGTCGTCGTCGTCGATGCTGCTGTATTAAACTCCTGCAAGCATGTTTACAGAGGCCGTCGCTCGACCTTGTGTAAATAACGAACGGATTGATCTACAAAAGCCCAGCGCATTCACACAAGTTAATTCAACTGTGCACCCACTGTAAACAAGTTTTTTTGTTTGATCTGGACCGCAGTACGGAAAGACTGGTATTTGTCTCCTGGATGGAACAGGTCTCGCCCTCCGACGGCTCAGTCCGCATTCCCCTCAACACAATCACCACCAACACCAGCAGCAGCAGCAGCAGCAGCAGCAGCAGCAGCGACAACAACAACAACAACAAAAATACAATTAACACCAGCAGCAGTAGCAACTCTTATTGAATACTTCACACCAGACTTGCTATGACGTTTCCTCTCAGAATATACATTAATATAATATCACAGTGTTATAATTATGATAACTATATAAACATGTGCGTAGTGTAGGCGCGTTAATTGTTATGTAGGGCCTACAGTGGAATGAAGGTCGTGAGCGTGTAATGTAGCAGGAAGGAAGGTCAGGGCAGGTCACGACCGTTGAAGACGATGGTCAGTTAAAGGATTTTACTGAAGAATCCCATCATGACTAATCCCATTCTCATTTCATCGACCTATTTCTATATCTCACGTGATGGCTTCAGTTTAACGACACCGTGATAACAAAGATGATTAGCGTCGCCCTCCTCCTTCAGCCAGACTTGGGACTGGCACTGCCAGAGTACGAGCAGTTGCGGAGTTCATATGTTACGTGCTTACAGTCAGCTGCTTATATATATATATATATATATACATATATATATATATACACAAGAGTCAACTTCGTAGGCTTATAGCTACTGCGCGGTAAACATGCAGACCTTGTTTGGTAAGGTATTCGGTTATTCTTGGCTTAGTCAAGTAATTACCTTTGTTTATCCCTCCCTATGTTTCAGTCTATGTCTATATCCTTCTGCTAATATCTGTCTGTTTCTATATGTCTGTCGTCTCTCGTTCCGCTCTATATATCGCTACGTGGGTCGGTCAGCGTTCTTGTGTATGCATGGCTATAGTGACCGGCTTGCATGTAACTCAATTGGTCTGCCGCTGAGTGCGCAAAACTAGCTGTGCATGCTTTCCATCAAACTATTTGCGCCTCAGAAGTCGACTAAACATTATTATTTATTCATGTGTTGTGGATAATCTTTATCAACTTACATAATAACCGTTGTACGTCTGTCTGTCTGTCTGTCTGTCTGTCTGTCCCGTAAACAAACACTATTGTGACGTCACTATACTGCCGCCTTGGCGACGGTTGTCTTGACGGTTGTCTTGACGACGGCTATAGGCCTATAATATGACGTTATTGTTATCACTGCAATAATAATTGTTTTTTATAGGCTATGCCGTGATTTTTCACGGGTTTACAGCTAGTCAACTTACATAATAACCGTTGTACGTCTGTCTGTCTGTCTGTCTGTCTGTCTGTCCCGTAAACAAACACTATTGTTACGTCACTATACTGCCGCATTGGCGACAGTTGTCTTGACGGTTGTCTTGACGACGGCTATAGGCCTATAATATGACGTTATTGTAACTTATCACTGCAATAATAATTGTTTTTATATACCGTGATTTTTCACGGGTTAGGACAGCTAGTATGTATATAATATTGTTACGTAAACATCGGCTTACAATATAGTGTAAATATATATAAATATGTATATATATATATGGCATATATATATATATATGGCATATGATCATGCGTATACTAACTATATATATATAATATGTACATTTGATAGTCATATAACATTTCACAGTACGTGTTTAATTGGAACCTATGGTCAGGAACGGTGTGATTGCAGAAATGCACCCCATTGAAAAACAATTTATTGTCCCTCCATAAGGGAAAGCAGAAATGCGAGAAAAGGGAATTCCACAGAGGTAATTGCAAATGTAATGTAAATCACCGAATTTTAGCGCTACACAAGAGCTGCTTGAGGAAGTATACTCTACAGGACACAACTCTAAGTCTCAAGTCTATATTTCGAAGGCTGTTAAACGGCTAAGCCAGCGTCACTAATTTAACAGATTATGAAACATCAAGATTACGTGACTTCTTTTTATTAGACTCGGCATATGACCATGCATTGTAGCACGTCCTTTCTCCTTATCCTCCTCTTCCCCTTTTACTCCTTCATTGTATGTGTCTCTGCCTCCTTCCGTCTGTCTCCCTCTATCTCTGTCTCACCGTCTGCTTCTAGATGGACGAAGAACAGCCCCTTAGGCTAGCCCTGAGGCAGCCTTGGGTAAGAAGTGTTGGAGACTTAATTTCCTTAACCTCGGCATATAAGGTGGCCAGTCCTCTCCCTTGCCGTCTCATCTTCCCACCGACAGTGTATGGTCGGTGTACTCATTATAGCTGAGTTGGCTAGGGGGTGCAGGTGGAGCAGAAATATCAAACCAAATTTCTGCCTTGGCGGGGATTTGAACCCCCGACCTCTCGATTGACAGTCCAGCGCGCTAACCACTACACTATCGAGCACCCCCTGATGACTGAAAGGAGTTTAAATCAACTCACTAAATTCGTGGCTGAGTTCGTTAGAGGGCGCAAGTGAAACAGAACGTAGGACAGGACCCAGACTGTAACGACATTCTATGGCAACGAAGTCCATTGACGTCGGCAGAAATTATTTTGAACAGTTCTCACCGTTCGTATAGCATAAGACATCACATAACAGCTGGACAGAGAATGACGACGAATATGACGTCTGAGTTGGCAAACTGGCTAAGAACTAGACGACCTCTCCGCAGATTCCCTTGTTATAGACTATAACAATCTTTAATTCAACAAAACATTGGTAGTATATTGGAAATAGAAAGTTTCGGCAGATCTGTTTATAGCGGCTTTGTTTCTGGGTCTGCCGGTGTCTATTTTAGCAATGATAAAGATCAATCACAGGTCACGTTAAAACGGTCAAACCACGAACTCTTGCTAAAAATATTGAAGCGACAACCTGGCGAATTCAGTCACTAATGCATTCTGGAAATTTATATAGCGCCTCAAGAGACCTACTGAGAGGCGCTCCCAGCCCAGATGCGGCTAAAGAGAAAGGACTTGAGGAGTAGTAAGAATGCAGGTGAGTTATGCCGAGGGAAGCAGCGTAAGGCGATCGGAAGCCCATTCCAGGTATACGGGCCAACAATCGAGAAGGCTCGGCGTTGTAAGGACCGAGCAACAGTAGTCGACGTAACCAGTGACAAAGGCATGGACTAAGATGACCGCAGTATCATGGGAGTCTTGGGAGAGGGACCTCAGTACAACACTCAACTGCCAGAGCTGGTAATATTATAATAGAAACTAGTACTGTATTATAACTCATTTTAGTTCAGCAATAATATTTACCGTATTCCGTAAAAATCTAATTCTACATGCACAAGCAGCACATCAGTGGTTGTTACTCGATCCCTTTATCTGCAGGCTCGTTTTTTCCTGAATCACCCTATCACATTCACGCGGCAAATTGACTACCAGTATTGTTGCTAAGCGACGTCAGCGTTGTAAACGTTCAATCTCATCTCAGTAAAAAACTATAGCCGGGCCTGGGTGTCCCAATAACTAAAAGGACTTCAAATTGTTTTTAAAGCAGTTACGCCGTGAAATGAGAACAGCAAAGTATTTGTCGTTTGAGATTGCGAAAAATGCCATAATGCTGATCACTAAAGAAAAAAGGTACAAAGAAATTGTGAAATTGTGAAGACAACAAATAAAAGACTCTCGAAGATGAACAGAAAAAGTTATAGGCCCCTAAAAAATTTATAACATAAGGCTGTGAAGTGTGAAGTCACTAATCTTTTTTTATCCATTCATGATAAATTTTCTCTTAACTGGTTACATTGTTTAATTGTTACATGTAATACGAAGTTATATGCTGTAGGGGCCTAATATCTTTTTTGTACACGTGCGTTTGCTAGCGCTTCTTAATGAAGAATATACTTACTTACTTACTTACTATTATCAACGTCGGTTTATTTATTTACTATATTTTTTACCGTACTGTACTTAGGCCTCAAGGTCAGTACATCTGATTTGAAGCTCGCGACAGAGATAAGTATTCGCGAACAACTTGTATAAGGTCTTTACACGAAATCCACACAGCAGGTTTGAACTCGCCATCGTCAGATCAGAGAACCGGCGCCCAACCAAACAGCCGACGCTGCTGCATTAAGCAGTACGTGCCGTGTTAAATTAAAAGAACGGTTGTCGTGGATTGTTCCGGTGAAGATGTGTACGACCTTATTAATTAATCTAACGGGTGCGAAGGGAAAAGGATGCGCTCGGAAGGGATCAACACCACTGCTGGCTATTATTGTCTCCTTCTGGCAACCATTGGTTTGTCTTGTATTATTGGTTTTCTGTATGTCTGATTGTCTGTGTGTCTGTGTGTATGCCTGTCTGTTTGTTTGTCTGTCTGTCTGTTTGTCTGTCTATTTGTCTGTCTGTCTGTTTGTCTGTCTAGTTGTCTGTCTGTCTGTTTGTCTGTCTAGTTGTCTGTCTGTATGTCTGTCTGTTTGTCTGTGTGTCTGTTTGTCTGTCTGTCTGTCTGCAGCAGTTTTTATTATGACTGGTCTGTAGCTTCTCTTAGATATAGGCCAACTGCCTGCCTGTCTGTTAACATTAGTGTCTGTCATTAGCATACATTAGTTTCTCTTAAATGTACTATATTATGTCTTTGTGTCTGTCTAGTTGCCTGTCTATATGTCTGTCAACATTAGTGTCTTTCATCAGCTAACAGTTTTTCTGACATGCACTGGCTGTGGGTCTGTCTATCTGTCTGTTTATATCTCTGTCTATCTGTCTGTTTATATGTCTATCCGTCTATATGTCTGCATATCAGTATGCGTGCCTTCTGTTTCCATGTCTGCCTGTCTGTATGTCTGCATATCTGCCAGTGCGCTTTCTGTTTCAAATGTCTGTCTGTCTGTCTGTCTGTCTGTCTGTCTGTCTGTCTGTCTGTCTGTCTGTCTGTCTGTCTGTCTGTCTGTCTGTCTGTCTGTCTGTCTGTCTGTCTGTCTGTCTACATTTAGTGTATAGTCATTAACAGAGTTTTCCGTAGTCTTACTTTCGCCATTTGTTGACTGATGGAAGGAAACCTGTTCAAATGGAAAACGTCTTCTTTGCACAATATTACTCTTCGTTTTTTTTCGCTGCAATTTATATGGCGGTCCATTACAGATGTTTTACGGCGGTCTGCGCATATTTACCCAGAAAGTAATCCGACATTTATATAGCGCCGTTCCAGGAAATTCCTCGGACGCCGGATTATTGTGGAGGGGAGTCGGTGCTGGGATTTCGTTTAAGGATGGTAAGTTTAGTGCACTGGACGTCAATGATCCTCTTCGGCGAACGAAAAGCATCGGAAAGCAAGGGTAGGATGACGATTTGGAATTCTTAGGCAGACCGACCAAACAATTGGACGATTGAATGGCAGTTCATTCGTTCTTTCGTCCAGTCATCTGTTGATTATTCGTTCAGTCAGTCAACAGGCAGTCAGCCAGTCATTTAAATAGCCAGCCAATCAGTCGACCAGTCAGTCACTTAATCGCTAACTCAGTTATGTAGCTCAGTAGTTTCTCTAGATATCTGGACACCGATCCAGCTACTTTACAGAACCTAGTAAGTCTGGAAAGTAAGTGTAAGCTATGCAAGTATACACTACTGCTGAAATAAGTATACATGTAACTTATAATAAAGCGTTCCATATTGTGTGTCTGTGTCTATATGTCTGTCTGTGTGTCTGTGTGTGTCTCTCTGTCTGTGTCTGTCTGTCTGTGTCTGTCGGTCTGTGTCTGCCTGTCACCCCAATTTATGAAGTCAAGCCAGGTCCCCACCTTTTAACCCAATTAATCCACGATGCATCTGTTGGTCCATCTCTCAGCGCGTGCCTCTTTCTCTGTTGCCCCGTGGCTATATAAATAGAATCCTCTAATTCCAGTTTGCGACGTCCACTGTAAGCCAACCGGACTTACTTAGAGGAAGGACACAGGGCTCAGATGTGGTTCTGTCAATGGCGTTTTTATTGTTTGCGCTCGATTTCTGGGACATCCATCGCTCGCATAGAAAAAGTTAATTGCCCTTGTGTTACCCTGAGCAACATGGGTCATTGGCTTTGATGCTAAAAAAAACAAGGTCACGATCTGTTACCTAATAAAGGTAATTCGCCATGATATAAAGAAATAAGGTCAAGACCTTTGACCGTAAAAAGGCCACAGTCTAACTTTGAGGAACAGCAGAGTCAGCCGTGGTTCTGGTTCTAGGACAATTCGTCGCAGGACAATTCGGCGCGGACAATTCGTCGCAGGACAATTCGGCGCGGACAATTCGGCGCGGACATTTCGTCGCGGACAATTCGGCGCAGGACAATTCGGTGCGGACAATTCGGTGCGGTTAATCAAAATATAAAATTGAAACTGCTTCATTAAGTCACCATAGAAATAAACAGCAACATTAAAAGTGAAATATAATAGTAGATTGTCGAGTTCACCATGATATTTAATATTGAGTTTTAATTGAATATAGATACTCTAATATGAAATCCAAAAGTTAATAATCTAATACAACTAAATGTTAATACAAAAAACAATTTGGATGATCTTGTCCGAAATTGTATGAATACAGACACTCTAATATGTAATCTAAAAATTACTAATCTAACACATCTAAATGTTAGTACACAAAAAAACAGTTGAATAATCCTGTCCGAAATTGTTTGAATGTAACTAAATCGTTACAATGGGTTAATTTGTTAATCCATTTAATTTATGTTGTGACTGCATCCCCGTAAGTATTCGATTGATGTTCGATTTTCGTAATCCAGCACAACAATAAATCGACGATAGCTAATCACCTCGCATTGATTAATGATATAAATTTTCCGCGATAACATTTTATATTATATAAATTTCCCGCGTCGAAATGTCCCGCGCCGAATTGTCCTGCGCCGAATTGTCCTACGCCGAATTGTCCGCGACGAAATGTCCGCGCCGAATTGTCCTGCGACGAATTGTCCGGTCACCGTGGTTCTGTATGTAACCTACAACTGTATAATTATATGCTTCCATTATTGATGCTCTTAGCTCTACTCTTATTATTTCCCTGTGGTTTTCCTTAACGACCAACTAGTCTCATCGCGTTGAAAGGATGAATATGGGCTGAGCAAGTGAATGCCTGTTGAGGCTGTGTCATTAGTGCTGAAATATTAATTGAAGTAGGCCTTCCATCTATAGTATACAGTGTTATGCGCGGGGAACCTCGAACAGCTGGCCAGCTCCACCGGCAACCGGTTCAGTTCCAAGCCTTTGGGTAATGACGAGGGCAGAAGACGATTGGGGGCAGATGCATGGCCAGTAACGAAACAGAATAGAGAAATTCCTGGCGCACATCAACCACATAAGCCCAACACCGGATCGGTCGTTGCCCGGGTCAACGAGGTCCGCGAAATAATTAAACATGCAATGAACATCTGCAGGAATCCAGACGCCATAGACAGGATGATCGTTTGGATGCATGTAGCCTATGTATATCCCTACCAACATTTACAAGGACATTAGATGGGATCCATATGGGCTCTAAACGGGTGCCAACTGGTATTCGGTACATCGATAGTATGCATACGTATGTGCATGTTTATATTTGTGTATGTATACGTATGCATATACATGTATGTATGTACACACGTATGTATGTATACATGTATGTGCTTATGAATGTATGTACGCGTGTATATAGTTGGTTGAACAGATTGATGAGGGTAAATGATGCCTACTGCTTCGTGACAAGGGAGTCGTTGAAGTCAGGTAATATGCTAAGATCGGACAAGATCAGATTTCTATGAGTTTGATTTTCAGATGCTACAATCCCGTTTCATTGTACATGCCAGAGATGTTTCAAGTACTTAGGTTGCAAGTACAAGTACTTATGTCTCAAGTACAAGTACGAGTACTTATAGGTTATAATACAACCGTACATGGCCATTGGATACCGCAAGAACAACGAGATATTTATTTCTTTAACAAGCAATGGTGTATTGCCACGTGTACTTATTTAGAATTGCTTTTGAGAAATATAAGCGATGTGAGCACCTTGTCACTGGAATTCGATCTATAGGGTTTTAATATTAAACCGCTATAACTAAACACACGTTCAACTTGAGCGTTAGGTGCAAGCACACTCAATGCTCTAAGCGCTGGTTCATACAGTTTGTCAAGAACAGTTTGTTGCAAAACCTGAAGTAAAAACTGTCATTTGTTTCCAAGTACTTTGGTCTCAAGTACAATGTACTAGTACAAGTACTTAAAACTGTATATGAATTGCACTCAATAACAAGTACCAAGTACTACGCCTTCACACTTGCGAATTCCAACTCCTCTCTCCTCCGCTCTCGGCCTCCTCCTCTTCTCATATGCTTCCCTTTCAGTTTCTGTGATCCCTCCTTTCCCCATTCCACCCCAGAGTCATCCGATCGCGTTTATCGTTGAAATCGACTCATTAAATTTTTCAAGAAAGCGAAAACGGTTGTCGGCGATAATCTAATTTCGTCGGCGCATTATTTCCCGCCGCCACCTGCCGCCCTACCGTCCTCAGCAGACGACCGTTTGCCCTCGCGCCATCGGGCGTGGCGCGGGAAAGCCGAAGACAAAGCTCCTCTCGAAAAGCAAGGCTCACCAGGAGGATTATTTTGCTCACACCCGGAACTGACGTTTGCCACATTCGAGCCCGGAAGAGGATTTACGAAACAGAAAGGAGACGAGAGCCGGTCACGTGACCGCATGCAGCTTCCACACGACCTTGACCCCGTCACGTGATTTCCGGACACAGCACAACCTTTCCGAGGGCGATTGGCTGATCTAATCGTATTAAGCCTACAACACGAAAAGGAATGAAAACTGACAGGAATGATTGTTTATACTGTAGCCGCTAATTAACAGTTTAATCAAAGCACTGCTAAACTCGCGCTAATTAGCGCTGTTGAAAAAGGATTTTAGATGCAAGTCACATGACCTGAGCGCTGTCACGCGACCTCTGACGATGAATTGGGCGAACTAAGCACGAGGAGGAACAAAAGAAAAACAGGAAGATTAAAAGCAACTGGAAAGGAGATGATCAGTGAAAAGATGGAAGAGGAAACTCAGCAACAAGTCGACGAAGAGGAGGGAGCAAGACTTAGAGTGTGGATGAATGGGAGAGAAGGAGTTACAGTGAAACAAGGAAGCTGAAGGAAGAAGAATAAAAAAGAAGAGTATGGGTGTTTGAAAATGCGATGAAGATGAAAAGCAAGATGGGAGGTAAGGAAAGAAGACAATGTAAGAGAAAGGTTAGGAAGACGGAGGAGAGGATGAAAATGATCAGAAGGAGGAGGAAGAATGCGAGGAAAAGAAAGGTGAAGAGAAAGAGGAAGAAAAAGAGAAGAAAATGAGTAGAAGGAGAAGGCCGAAAAATAGATTGCAGAGACAAAAGCATGCAGAGAGGAAAAGTGGAGAAGGATATAAAAGAGCCGGAGAAGAGGAGAATTAGAAAAAGGAAATAGGCGAAAGCGATTTTTATTTGTCTTTTTTCTGTTTATTTGCTTGCTTGAGTTCTTTTGGCCGTGTTTTGGATGGAGGCGATGGTGGAGGAGATGAAGGTGCCAGCAGGAATATGGTAAAGGCTTTGGTTGTCAGATGGAGAATTATCACAATCCTTCAGACCATGGTTACGACGAAGACGATGATAGTGATGACGGCGGTGGTGATGATGAAAATGACTACGAAAACGATGATGATGTTCAAAATTATAACGATGACGATGATAATAATGCGGATGACTACAAGGCCGATGATGATGATGACGACGACATTCAAGCGCACGCATGCGCAGTTTGCAGGTTGGATGAGATAATAAGTTTAAAAAAGGTCAAATTGGGTGAAGGAAGAATGTTGGAAGGGATTCACATGCAACAGTTCAGTACCTTCCTGCACAGAAAGCTCACTCCTTCAATGTCTTGATAATTCGTTCTGATTCCCAGTCACTTCATTATGTTATCCGGATTGAGTCAAATCAGGTCATGTTCTTTCATCTTTCATGTCATATTCTATGACATGAAAGATGAAACAACAACTCCATTACTTTTCCTTTCTCCTCTTCCTTTTGTTTTGCTTCCTTCTCCTCTCCTCCTTTTCCTTCCTCTGTTTCCAGTTTCTGCTGCTACTGTTACTTCTGTTCTATTTTCTTCTCTCCAACGTCTTCTTCCTCCCTTTCATCGTCATCTTTAATCTAGCTTCTCATCTTCTAGCTCTTTCTCCTCTGCTTCTTTGCCCTTGTTCTTCTCAGCATCTCCCTCTTCCTCCCACTGATATCTATTAGTTCCTATCTCAGTAGCGGTTTCTATTAGCATGCTATAAGTAGAGATCACTGACTTCATGCACTGTTTCTATGGCTTTACTAAATAGACGGCGAATCAGGAATTGGTCTATTTAACTTTGGACCATTAATTATCTTTCCATCCGTGTATGATTTCTGTGGTCAGCTCTAAGCTGGTTATTCCGTTGTAAAATATATTGGGCCAAAGCTCTGTTCTTCTTTCTGGAAGGAAGGGAGGTGTAAATCCACGACATTCCGGGGTAAAACTGGCGAAACGAGGACTCGAGAAGGTTTATTTAATAGAGAATACTCGTGTGTCTTCGTGTGTCTTCGTGGGTCGTCGTGTGTCTTCGTGTGTCTTCGTGTGTCTTCGTGTGTCTTCTTGTGTCTTCTTGTGTCTTCGTGTGTCTTCGTGTGTCTTCGTGTGTCTTCATGTGTCTTCGTGTGTCCGTCTATTGTCACAATTTGGATGGGAATGCACTGGATGCAATCCAGCGAATCCTTCCTCTCCGACGGACTGATGGACAGACGGACGGACGGATGGACGGACGGATGGTCCCGAGGCGCCATGCACGTAGCACCGGGTTAGGACCTTCGCATTTATTAGATTAGTCAACGAGTACACAACTCCAGACGACTCAATCTACGGATACAACACGCGACAGGAAGACAGACAGGCATACAGACGAAAGAGACAGACAGCCAGACAAAGACAAAACTAGCAGACACTGATCGCGGAGACGTAGAGATCAAGAGAAGGAGCAAGAAAGACATCCAGAGAGACAACCGGCAAAAGATCTACACAGACAGATGCGTACAGATTCTGTGCCTGCTTTCATCTACCGTTGTTTACATCGTTGTATGTTTCCGTGTCTGTGTGTGTCTCATTAAATCTGTCTCCGTCTTCTGTCATTTGTTTGTGACATGGCGGCGCTACAGCAATACAGTCATGAAATATTAAAGAGCATCCCTAACAGTTATTTGGTCTCCGCATCAGATTCTTTCCCCTCCCCCACATCGCCCAGTCCCGCTCACCTTCTCCAGCAGTCTCCTCCTCCTCGCCATCACTATCCGCAACAAGAGCTTCCTGCTTCATCCATCAATTCATCCGTCCATCTTGCTCAGCGTTACACAAAGCAAACGTCAATGAGACTGAAAATAAAATTAGGACTATCCCGGATATTGCTGTAGCGCCACCACTTTCGAAAGTATTAACGCGTTGTGAACGACTGACGGAATAAACGGACAAATTACAAAGCTTTACAATCAGTTTTAATCAGTTCGACCATCGCAACCCCAGACTATGCCTGCCATATACCTTCTGTGTGGATTGGCGAGGCGGCAATTTAATTTAAGATCTGCAATGCATCGACGTCTTATAATAACCTATTTCAATTCTACACAAAGCCAACGAAAAGAAGATGAGCTCTTTCTCAACGCTTACTGATAGTTTCGCTTTAAGAGAAAAATGATATCGTGTAATAATAATAGCAGAGATTCAAGTGCCATAGTTCGTAAACAGTCGAAGGGAACTCGATGCAACGATTCAGAAGCACTGTGATGTTAGGTAAGGTTGGGTAAATTAAGGCAGTGGAACGCAAGGAACGTTAATTTAAGATACAGATAAGATGGCGTAGATACGGTAAGGTAAGGTAAGTTAAGGTAAAGCAATCATGAAAAATAGAATAAAAGACGAAACGAGACAAGACAAGTAATAACAAAAATCATAACAATAAGTTAAACAATTGAAGAAAGCAGAGGTTAGAGATTCTAGCGCTCAATTCGAAGATATTCTCTCGGAATTATTTATAGACAGTTGGACTTTTTGGTTTCATGCGCAATACGCACACTTTGTCATTCGCCCCATCAACAATTTATCTAAGTAAGATTCATGGCATATAAATTATATATTGCGTCGGTCTACGGTTCAGACGCTGGCGGCCCATATATTCCTATTTCCCGTCATCTCGTCCGACTTACCATCTGAACGGGTCTCTTCTTTTTCTCCTTCTTCCCTCGTCCTCTCCTTGTTCTGCTTCTTTCGTCGTAGATTTCTCGTTCTGTCATCCGGGGATCGTTTGCCCGCAAAGGTCACGTGGTTGAGCGCGAAATTTTTCCCTGAAAGGTATCGCGGGTTTGATGAATTAACAGCGTTCCCGCGGGGTCGGACGAAGCCGGGCCGCGCCGATTGGGTTAGGAGACGGACCTTATTAATCATGGCTACGGCGCCTTGGTCGACTAATCTGACACTGGACCGGGCCAGGCAGGCAAGACCCGTGGCCGGCGAGATGGACAGAAAGATGCAGTGGAACGAAGGCTCCTTGATGCGGAGGATGAGGAAGAGCAGCAGCAGCAGCAGCAGCAGCAGCAGAGAAGGAGGCTGGTGACAGTGAGATGCGACCTACATAGATTCTGATTTCGCGCGCGCCCGTGACAATGGATGAAATGGAGACCGTCCACAATGATGCCTTCGGCGTTTAATTACGGATGTCGCCAATTATCTAGCGCCATTTCGTCGAAATATGGCAGCTGTGACTGCACGGTATACGTGTCCTTCTATGTGTGCCTGTCTGTTGCTCAGTGTGCCCGCCTGTACGACGTGTTGATGCGTGTTTTTATATGTGCGCATGAATGTGTTCGTGTGTCCGCTGGTTTGTGCGTGTGTGTTTCCTTCAATGCTGCTTTTATTTATTTATTTATTATTTAGTAAGGTAAGCTTTCTGTAGAGCCACAGTCATCCAGGGACGACATTGAGGGGAGGGGGGAATTTGCCCCCTGATTTTCGGGAAAAAAAGAAAAACTCATGTAAAAATTATAAAGAAAAAAAGGGTTAAAAAGGAAATGTTTTCACCTCTTTTTTACCCCCCCCCACGCCTTTGGAAAAAGCTGAAATGACGTCCCTGCAGTCATCCACTCCAGTTATAATTAGAGGCGTTCTCTGCGCTAGCGTAAGTGATGTTAAATGTGATTAGCATCACAATCGTCATCATTGTGTGTCATCAGTAAGCAAGACAGTGCACAGAAAAGTAGAAAGAGTCACCAGTGGGGGCTACACGCATACACGTGGAGCCAACCGATAGCATCATCTTCAGAGTCTCTGGACAAATTCCCGTCGCTATTGTGGACTTACGACAGACATTTCAAGCAACGCTACAGGATAAGATTCCTGTCCCTAGACTGTAAGATAAGATACTTTAAGATAAGATGAGATAAGACAATACAGATTGAGATAAGATATGACAGATTACATAAGACTGAAAATTTCATATGACTTACTGAGATTCGAATCAAGGACGCTGAGGTTAAGGACAAACGCACTATATCTATGCAAAGGCCAAATCTGTCTAAACATCTGAACCTGGCCTTAGTCATTATAAGTCTCAGCCAAAAGCCTAGTTGACGTCTTTGTCTAAGTATGTTGTCCTCATACATTAAGTCCTCACCCGCATATAAAAGGACAAATTCTTCATTAGCGAGTAAACTCTTGTCAGTGTACCGTCTCTTCCTTTCGCCGTGCTCTGGTCCCCGCAAGATTGCACATCTATTCGATCTAAACATGTATTCGGCCGAAACACCTATTCGGTCTACACATTCATTCGGTCTAAGCATCTATTCGGCCTAAACATCTATTCGGCCTAAACATCTATTCAGTTTAAACATCTATTTGGAAACCAGAAGAAGGATTTTACACTGGATACGCGAAGTTATCAGGAGCCAGTGTAGGACTTCAGTTATATATGTGGAGATATGAGCAAAGCGAGGAAGACGTGCTATGAGGCGATCAGCAGCATTTAAAACTGACTAGAGGGGAGTGGCGTACCAAGGGGAAATATTGTCATTATGACAGTGAAGCACTTTTAATTAACACTGCAGACCGAGTAAAATGATTTTCTTGCGATCAGTCACTGGAGATAGCAGTCAGGGTTAGATCCCTGTATAACGGAACATCCATCAAAAAAGAGGTCAGAGTTGAAAGTCCAGAACGTCGCGTTCAATATAGGCTCATAGGAGCGCGCACGCTGTAACCCGTCACAACTGATGACAGCTGTGGAATCAACATGGCTATGACTGTCCAGACTTTCTGTGAGAACATGCCATATGGCTTGGCAGCATGGGTCTTGTTTTGACCGTTTGAGCAAACAGGCCAAATATACCAGGAGCTGTAAAATAAGTAAATCGAACCTTCAAATAATATGAACGCTCATAAAAATGTTTGCGCTATAGGAGAAAATGGTTGTGGTGCATGATATAGGGCCTATATATATATATATATATATATATATATATATATATATATATATATATATATATATATATATATATATATACTAGTAGCTAATATTAACTTATTAATAGAATATATAATCTGTATAAACACGTCTAAGCTGCTGTACACCAAATGCGGTTTGCAATTGGTTACAACAAAGAATATTCTATTCTATTCTATTCTATTCCACTCAAAAGTCTATCGCGTGAGTTTGAAGAATCGTGCCATTTTCTCGGACATTGGTTCCTCACCGCATTCAAAACGCCAAATCCTTGCCTTTCCTCGAACATTAAGTCCTCAGTTTCATCTATAAGGCCAAACTCTTCATGAGCGCCGACCTAAATTTCCAGTCATTTTGGTCCATGGATCGCAAGTAAGGCCAGCTCTAGCTCGGAGTCTAATATGCGTGTCATAAAATTTAAGGTTCTGCGTGTAGTTCCATTTGCGCTGTAAAACGCGTCAACAGGATTCGCGGGTCGAATTATTCGTCCAATCCGTACTAGGACCATAAAAAGACCTTTACGGTGCCATGTGCGGAATCGGAATTCGAAAATACGCTTTAATTCGACCTGTTCCAACGCGTTTCATGTCAACGGATTTGTTGGGAGGGTCGTTCCCTGTACCCCGCCCACCCACCCACCCACACACCGACCCTCGGCCAGGCTCCAGACATTCATCGCTGCCGGCTGTTGTTGCTTACTGTCTTGTAATCTCTCTCTCTTCTTTGTTTTGTTCCTTGTTTTGCTGCCTGTTTCTCATATTTTGTTGTTGTTTATGAGATCATTTCTCAGTTTGTCCCTTGTTTTCTCTTCCTCACTCTTTCCATCTTACTTTTTCTCTGTCTGCCTCCCTGTATCTGTCTTTATCACTCTCTGTATGTCCGCTTGTCTCTATCCGTTGCCGCCGACTGTCTCAGTTTAATTCTATTCGTTTATTTCTGACTGTCTCTATGTCTCTGTCTGTCTCCCTCTCTCTGTCTGTGTTATGTAGTTGTATGCACCTGCTCTCCATCTGTCTGTTTCAGTCTCTCTATCTACGGCTTTCTCATTCTGTCTCTGTCTGACCAGATGTCTTCCTCTTTATCACTCTAGGTCTCGCTTTCTTTATGCCTTTCCGTTTGTCTGACATTCTAATAAACGCTTCTACCTTTGCCTCACCTTGCTTTGCAGGTAGGCCTATTCTTTTCCATTTACCTGCTGCGCAAGACTCGGGCGCACGGAAGAACACAAAGCATCCCTAATACACCTTCGCTGGCCTGTCTGCCAGGCGAGCTGTTCATTTTTTTTTATCTCTCGGTGATCAACTTTTTATCATCCTTTCGTCATCCAATAATGCACGATTCTTTGATCATCTGGTGATCTATAGGACCTACTGTTGCTCCGTTAATAGGAGCCTACTATGCCGATCCTTCGTCGATCCCTGGTTGATCTTCAAGCGATCCATCCATTGATCATCTGCTGAATCTCTTTGATCCTCTATAGATCGCACTTTGGATTTACCCTTGGAGCTGGAGAAAGCTCGAATCCATTCCTACTAGGTGCAATCCATGCTAGTCCAATCTTGGCCATTTATCAATCCAAGCCACACCAATTAAGACGAAGCCCTGCAGACTGATTCCCTTATGTGGAACCATTTCTGTCTCAGTATCCCTCCATCTTTAGGCTGATGTCCTGCCTCTATAAAATGTATCCATCCCACGACAGACTACCTTGCGGCATCAACACGCTATCTCGAAATCTTGATGTAGTCTACTGCAGTGTCTTCCTGTCTTCTGTGTGCATTTTCCCAGTCTCTTTCACGGGACACCTAAGTCCCTATTCTTGCTTCAACAATGTCTACTGTAGAAGAGGTATCCAGTTAATACGCTGTCTCTCTGTCTCAGTACGTTGTATACATGTTTTCCTGGCTCTGTACGCTGTATCCCTCACTCTTTACGCTGTCTTCCTGTCTCTATACTCTGACTCCCTGTCATTCTAACTGCCTTCTTATACGCTGCTTCCCTGTCCAAACACTCTGTTTCTCTGTCTGTATCGTCGCTCCTTTAGGCTGGTACCCTGTCTCCTTAGACTGTCTCTCTGCCTCCCTCATATATTCGTTCGTCACTTAATCCGGACATGTTCATCTGGCTTTGAAGGTGAGGTCAATTCTCATTAGGGTAGGTTGGGGAAAGATGACCCCCGAGGTAAGATGGACACTCTGAGAGAAAACTAAAACATACATTTTTCCGAGTGTCCGTCGAACACCTATGTAGGCGTAAGATGGACAGAAGATAGTTGCGCAAATATTAACTATGCATTTTAGGGACCCGCGTAACGGAAAGAGGCTTCTTCGCTTGATGATTGACAGTCATGGTGCATACGCGTGCTTTTGTTGAAATTGAGATAATTTTCTTTTGAAAAATCGTAAGGATATGGGGCCGAAAATGTATTTGTAAGTTAAGTCAAAGATATGTTTTATGAAATTGCGTTAGTCCAGCTGTCTGTAGAACTAGTTTTGAAAGGCACCAAATTATTTGATACTGTGTTGATGGTTGTGAAGTTGGTCGTGTAGGCTTGGGTGTCCATCTTCTCCTTATCTAAGGGTTAGTGTCCAAATATATTTTAGTTACACAGCGGAAACAAACATTACTTGGAACTGCAATTGAGCCGATATTAATGGTTCAGTAGCTAGTAATACTGTCGGTGGTTGTTGTAATTATAATTGTAATTGTAACCGAAAACTTATATAGCGCCACTCAGATCAGTGGAGCATTGATTTAAGGGTTGGCAAGTTGGGGGTCCAACTTACCCTGTGTTACAAGTCTGATTAAAAATGTATGCCTAAGCTAGTTTAGTTTCTTGCAAAATTCTTTAGCATAGGCCTAGGCTTATTACTGCCACATGTACCCTACAGTTAGTACAGCTGTAAGACTCAGCTTTCTGTCTGTTAAACCCATTGTTTTTATTTAGCTGCCACACACATATGTTCGGAAAACCGACCGTGGATGTTGGTCAGAAGAGAGTTTACTTGAGCTACTAGGCTAGTCTTACAGTGGACTCTACTGTCCATCTTTCCCTAAGTTAGTGTCCATCTTACCTCGATTGCCTGGAGAAGATGGACATCACACCGGTTCAACTTTGAACTGTTACACAGAAAAAATGTATAATCTTCTGGGCTATTTTGACGCTAAATTATAATTAAGAGATATTGTTCTGTGAGATTCTTAAAAAAATTGTTCTCATGTTGATAATTAGCTTATTTATAGGTGAAACATTGCTTAAGGTGTCCAACTTCCTCCCTTCTCCCCTATATTCGCGCTCGGCGAGATTAGATTTCGAGGCAATTTAATAATTGATTTCTGTAGCGCCTATACTTGTGCCGAGTCCCGAAGGTGATGACCGACGGGATTATGTTAGGAAGTCGAAGCGAACAACAGTCGGATTAGATTAGATTAGAAAGCTAGCGTTCCTAGAAGTGGTTGGGATGTGCCATCTACGAGTATCTGCTTCAGTGTTGCTGTCTGTTCTTGTAATCCTCCGGGTCAGTTTGTCTGTCTGGCTACGTGCTTGTCTACGTAAGTCTGTCTGGCTATATCTGTCAGTATTTTATCATATCAACCTTTAAAAAGCATGTTATTTCATTCTATATTAGTTTTTGCTTGGATGCGCGATAGTATAGTGGTCAGAGGGGTGGACTGTCAGCCGATAGGTCGGGGTTTAAAATCTCCCCCAGAGCAGAAAGACAGGTCTACTGGCGCCCTCTAACGAACTCAGCTACAGAATGAGTACATCGACCAAAAATTTTAATTAGGGAACTGAGGCGACGTGGGAGAGGACCAACCACCCATCGTCTTGTGCCAATAAGAAGGCTCAGGAAACTGATGTCGTTAACACATTGTGCCCAGGGCTGCCTCTTAGCTTAAGAGCTCTTCCGCTTCCATGCTGTGCTATTTATTATTGGTTCTTTGTATCCATCAGTATACTTCTGTTCCTTTGTATATAGTTCTTGTGACCTGTCTCCCTCTGTTTCCGTCGAACCGATTTTCTATCACTCTCAGTGTTTCTGACCATCTTTCTTTCCGCCTGTCTTTGTTTCTCAATCTATCTGTCTATAGGTGAGTGGCTTTGGTTGTCTGTCTGTATGTCTATCTTCTGTTTATGTGTGTGTGTGTGTGCGTGCGTGCGTGCGTGCGTGCGTGCGTGCGTGTGTGTGTGTGTGTGTGTGTGTGTGTGTGTGTTTATTTACTCGTCTGCTTTAGTTTAAAAGCTTAAGAATAGCGTCGGTTTCCTGGAGTAGAAGAAGACGACGACGAAGAAGATGAACTGACAGATGATGATGATGATGATGATGATGATGATGATGATGATGATGATGATGATGATGATGATGATGATGATGATGATGACGATGATGATTATTGTTATTATTATTGTTATTATTATTATTATTATTATTATTATTATTATTATTATTATTATTATTATTATTATTATTATTATCATCATCATCATCATCATCATCATCATCATCATCATCATCATCATTATTATTATTATTATTATTATTATTATTATTATTATTATTATTATTATTATTATTATTATTATTATTATTATTATTATTATTATTATTATTATGAAGATTATGATGACCATTAGAAAGAAGAAGAAGAGAAGGAGGATGAAAAGAAGGTATACACGGTAATGATGGTTATGACGATCATGATAATGAACAAGACTAAGAAGACCGAGAACAAGAACAACAAAGACAGCAACAAGAACACAATATGCATACGCTAAAGGGGAAGTTGGTTGATAGTGCACCGGTCGCTCAATCTGTCCTTGCCGGGGAATGCGTAGTCAGCAATAAAGCCAAATAAAGGCACCATTCGAGACGGACACAGAGACAGAGACGGAGACACAGACAGAGATAAAGCCAGAGAGGTCAGTGAGAGACTGGCCTGGTTCCGTGGGAACCGTTTCCGGTGGAACATTTAGTCGAATGCATCGATGGCCCATTCTTCGATTGGTCCCAGTCATCTGTAACGAATAAAACGACCGTCATCATCATCGCTCCCCTTGGATTCTCTTCCAAACACTCATTCGTATTCATAATTCCTCGATCTACACTCATATTATATGGTATAATAGAGGAAGTGCGAATGATAGTGCGCCATCACTCTGTGTTCAGCGCAGTTTGTGTTCGCCTCTGAGCGTGTCTCTGTTTGTGTAGTTTTGTGTCTTTGTTTCTGTCTGTTTATATGTTCTGCATGTCTCTGTCTGTAAGTCTCATGTGTCTCTGTCTTTGTCTTAGTCTGTCTGTCTGTCTCTGTTTCTCTGTCACTGTACCTGCATTTGTCTTTCTCTGTCTATGCTGTTGTCTTTGCATTGTTGGCTGCCTTTGTCCATGTACGTATCTTTGTCCTTGTCTGTTAATCTATCTCCGTCCATTGTCTCTCTCTCTGTCTCTTTAACTGTCTCTGTCTCTGCCCGTGTGCCTTTGTGTCCCTTGCGTCTCCAGCAGCCACTGCTTAATCTGATCCGTTTGACGCGCAGTCGTAATTCGCTATTTCCGGATCCGGTAATATCGATTGGACGATGATAGTTGGAGCGGCGGACACCAGGGGTCGCTGCGAGGCGAATCTCTGCGCCGGCGACGGACGCGCTGCATCCCGCGATCACGTGCACCCGCGCAAGCTCACCATGGCAACCGCATGTAGAGACCGTCGCCATGGCAACCAGTCTGTTGTTTTCTGGGTGTTCGTTAGCGGGATAAAAACCCAGAATGGATCGAAGACGAATAACGAAGAAGATTAAATGATATCATAATTGGTTCCGTTCGATCGGATCAATTCGGACAGATTTCGGATACAATCAAATGACAAACAATCAGTCGCCTAAACGAATGGACGCAGGACTAAAACGGGACTAATCTAGAATCGAACGATTTATGTAGCGCCGAGATATCTGCTTGTTCAGCGCAAGGTTTCCAGGTTCAAGTCTCTGCGGTTGCATTTGAATAATGATTACTGTCGCAATCGTGATTGTGATGGTGATTGTAAGTCGTGATTGTCATTGTTATCTGTAATAAATTGTAATCGTGAGTGTTATTGTATGTTGGCTGTCATGAGTTTTTAATTGGCCTACCCAAGGAAGACTCGCTATCCAGATTTACGTGTAATTCTAATCGTAATTGTAAATGTACTTTATTAGTCATCCCAAAAGAACGAATGTAGGATGGTATAGGGTGGGAACTGTGAGCAAGTCACGTATCCGAAAGTTTGGTTTGTCAGTGTTTGTGTTGTGTTGATGTGGTGGTGCAAAACAAAGAGGGCAAACTAAGACAGTCAGATTAAATGGAAATATAGAATACAATAAACGACTGGACTGTATATCCAGGGGACTAATCGAACAATTTTTCTGGTTTTAGGATAAACTCCATAGGTTGATTCTATCGTCCGGTTAGTTTCTGTCGTCTTCATAGGCTTCGAACCCTGAACTAGAGAATGCGATGCTTCTCTGCCACTCAGCCAGCTGACTTGACCAGCAACGGTTCAGTTGTGTTTCATCGGTGACGCATTTACGATTCATTCCAATCACCGGTGATTAATTTCACCGCTAAATCACCACCACTCCATCACCATCCATCCATCCATCGATTCGGCAATCTATCCATCCATCTATCCATCCTCCGTCCATCCATCTATCCGTCCATTCATCTATCCCACCATCCATCCATCTATCTATCTATTTACAAAAATATGCTCCTGTTGGAAAGATAAGACCACAAAGGGAAACGAAAAATAGAGCAAGGAAGGGAAGAGAAGTTAGAGGGGGAGACCAATGCACTCGATCAACGGATAAGCTGACTCTTGCACCAAGGAGGTCTTCGACTCTCGGGCGTTCTCGGTTGTTGCTCCGAAGCTTCGGAACTCTAAGCCTAGTTTAGACACGTAAACAGAAGATAGGCCTACAGACAAACAATCAAAGACACATTCTCTCTCAGTTCTCTGATGTCATTCAGAACAACACTTAAAACTCATCTATTTCAGGTTGCTTGTAATCCTTCTATACCCGCCGTCGCTTGACTTTTCTCGTTTCTCCGACTTATCAGATTCTAATAAATTATGACTTTTACTTCAATTTAACAATCTTCGATTGATGATTTCTGGTAATGGCGCCATAGAAGTCAATAGATTAGATAAGATTAGATCAGAAGACAAGGGATTGGTATCGAATCACGAGAAGAGAATTCAAAGTATGAAACAGAATGGAATAAAAGTGACGAAAAGAACATATATACATATAAGCCTATATATGGCCCTATGTATGATATGGCAATGTTCTATAGGTGGAATATGGTTCCGCTAATCGAGAGAATATATATTGCACGTGTAGCAGTCGTGTCTATGTACATGCTTATGCGTAGGCATATATTATATATTATGTATTATATAATATATCTGCATATGTAATATGCATGCTTGCATATATGTATGTCTTCATTTGCACATAATTATGTTCATTATTAATGAGATATTTTTATGGCTTTAATTTATGGTTTCACCTCAAAAGTGAAGAGGGCTGAAAAACGTCTTCAATCGTTTGGGAAATGAAATGAGAGAAAGGTGCCTATATGCAAGTAGGGCCTATATTGTTGACCCTGACAAGAATGTCAAAGCATGCATATAATTATGTGTGCGTGTGTTTGTTTGTGCATATATATAATAATAATAATAATATTTATTCTTTAATTAAGCGCCTGCAAACGCACTGCGCTGTACATGTACATGTTATACGATAAACCTTAACTACTAACAGAACAGACAGCCTGCAATACACGGCGCAAATTGCAGCCTACAACGCATGTCCGCCTATGGGACTCGATCTCTGTACCTCTCGCACTCTACGCCAGATGTTATCCAATGCGCTATCGCGCATACATGATACAAATACATCGAATAATTATATGTATGTATACGTGTATTGTATACATGTAGATTACAGCCCACTCCAACAGGTATACAGACCTATAAAAGTCTAATGCGTTAATAAACTGGACTGGATGAGGAGCCAATTGCACGAGATACAGGAACGCCGAAGCCGTCCTCTATAATTCTGGCGCAAATTACACTGGGTCCAGTAATCGCACGCACGAATAATAATCACCTGCTGAACGTCGCTATACATGGTCCGCCGAAGGGCATCTACTGCATTCGAGAGAGACAGAAAGGCAGAAACTCATGTAGGTAGGTAAGTCTGCAGGCAGGCAGGCAGGCAGGCAGGCAGGCAGGCAGGCAGGCAGGCAGGCAGGCAGGCAGGCAGGCAGGCAGGCAGGCAGGCAGGCAGGCAGGCAGGCAGGCAGGCAGGCAGACAGACAGACAGACAGACATGCAGCTCCAGGGTGTATGTACATCGGCATACAGATGGCGCTACTTCTTTCGACGGCCCAAAGATTAACAACGGCCGTATTATATGTATATAAAATATTTATTTCGCATAGTTTTCTACCATATATATATATATATATATATATATATATATATATATATATATATATATATATATATATATATATATGTGTGTGTGTTAAGGCTGTTGTTGTGGGTGCAACATCGTTGCGCTAATAGGGAATTTTTATTTCGGTTAGTAAAATGGACGACGATCAGATGACGGTATAGACGATGGACGGTGGACCGATCGTCGTTGTCTCCCATGCATGTGGTGGTTAAGTGGGCGTTCGATGGGTGTTGTTTCCGAAAGGTTCGTTAGTAGACAGACGCTCATCATCGCCAATACATAAAACCTATACTTAAGTCATATATATATAAAACTATAGACTACTATTCTTATATAAATACAATATATGTATGTAACGAATTTCTTCACATGCTTCACATTCTGTATATATATATATATATATATATATATATATATATATATATATATATTGTCGCGGTCGACTCCTTCGATCGCAACGACGAACCAACGAAGGAACTATTAAAAGATCTTTATTTAAAAATAAAGTCGATTAAGTGTAGAGTAAGTCAACTCGTCTATCAAATATCACAATCGTAGACAGCACACAGGTTGGCTGGTCTCGATTGAACGTTATACGATCAATGTTTCAACGTTTACAAATCTTCGTCAAAAGGCCCTTAATGTACATCAGGTCTATCTTATATAGAGTTCTCCCGGATTCCAGAACGTTCTGTGACGTCACTGTACTTTTCCCTGGAAAGTCCTACTGAACACGTATATCCTTGTTGCATGCACCGAATTAATGTTGACGGCTTGCTGCAGAATTTTCCGTGCGTTGTAAACAAGCTTGTTGACGCATCGGTTTTCTTCCCTTGATGCATGCACCCGCGTAGACCACGACATTCCCTCCGCCCTCAGATGATGACACGTCTTCAGCACCATCCCGAACGGGTCATCACGATCAAGCCGGGCCTCCAGACTCCATCTCGACACAGCATATACAACCAAAACAAAACACATCAGTTAGTCAACCCATCCACACAATTTGCGGGCTCGATCCTTGTGTGTCGGGCCATTTCCCCCCTTCACCCTCCGAGTCACAACCGAGAGAGGAAATCAGCCACCGTGTTCTGACGTCCAGGACGATATCGAAAGTCCACGTTAAACTCTTGCAATGCTAACGCCCAACGAGTCAGCTTCGCACTCTTAGGGCTTGCATCTGTGAGATAAGACAAAGGATTATGATCTGAATAAATGATTATCTTTGATAAGAATATCTATGACTTGAATCGTTTAAGTGCCCAAATTACTGCGAAAGCCTCTCTCTCAATTGTAGACCAATGCATCTGTGTATCTGTAAGTTTAAGGCTAGCAAAAGCAATTGGTTTTTCTTGACCTTCTTCGGTCCACTGAAACAAGCAACACCCGACCGCGGTGGCACTTGCGTCAACACTTAAACCAAATTCCTTAGTGAAATCAATGGTATGCAACTGTGTAGCTTTACTGAGATCATCCTTTAACTTATCTAGTGCTTCTTGATGCTTTTGCTCCCAAGGCACCTTCGTAGGTATGTTATCTCGTGTCAAATCAGTTATTACCCGTGCTTTTTCAGCTAAAGCAGGTATAAAATTTCGAAAGTAACTGAAAAAACCCATAACCTTTCTAACTTCTTTCTTTGTTGTTGGAGGATGGATATCATTGATCGTAGCGATCTTACCTGGATCAGGTTCAATACAACCTGACCCTACTATATGGCCAACAAACTTTATTTTGTTTTGTGCAAAATTACATTTTCTTAAATTCAAAGTGAGTCCTGCTTCTTCAATAGTTTGCAAGAATTTCTCTAGATGTTCTAAATGGTCATTCCAATTCATTGAAACCACTGCCATATCATCGACGAATGGTTCGGTAAAACTTCGCACTGGATGTAAAACTTGGCTCATAGCACGAATAAAGGTATTGCTAGCGGACTTGAGTCCAAACGGCATTCTTGTGAACTCAAAAAGTCCTGCATCACATACGAATGCCGTAAGCCATCGATGTTCTTTCCGAACTGGAATTTGCCAATACCCCGATTTCGCGTCGAAAACACTAATAAACTTTGCCCGTCCCACCTTTTGTAAGATGTCAGCAATGTCTGGGGTCGGGTAACAATCACCTAGAGAATATTTGTTAACATGGCGATAATCAATTGCCAATCGAACACCATTTTGACCTTTGGGTCCCTTTAAAACGCAAACTATCGGACTGGCCATTTCACTTTTCGATGGTCGAATGATGTCTAATGCCAACATTTCTTCTATCTGGCGTTGTACTTCAGGTTTAAGTAGCTCAGGTACTTTATATGCCCTTAAACGCTTAGGAGTGAAATCATGAGTTATCTTAATTTCATGTTCTAATACTGGACAATACCCAGGTTTATCCACAAATACTGCCGTGTGCCGATCCAAAACTTCAAAAAGTTGCTTCTGTTCCTCTTGCGAAAGATGCGCTATAATCAGAGGATCAATTCGCTTACTCGGGCTTATTTGTTCACGTTCTTCCTGATCTACAACCTCTACTATACCAAATTCTTCATCTTGATCAACAATTACTGAACAGCTATTGATCATCGCTTGTTCGAGTCGTTCATGGTATCGCTTGATCTTATTTGCGTGTAAATGTCTTTGTTTTCCCTCTATTTCTACTATATAAGAATATGGGGATTTAACCTTGACTACGGTAGCAGGTCCTTGCCATCGACTATAAAATTTAGAACTACCAAAATCTGGTGCTAATACTGCTACTTTATCTCCAACTTCGTATTTTCTGTCAGTACTACGCAAGTTATAATAATCTGCATACCGCTTTGTTTCTATATCACTATAGTAATCTGCATAAACTTTCGCGAATTCGAGGTTTTCCTTCAGTGATTGGAGATACTCTTCGGGTGATTTACCTAAGTTAAGAGGTACTTTTCGTTCGCCAGCCCACGATTCCTTCAACACACTAAGTGGACCCCGAGGAAGAGTTCCATAAACCATAGTGAATGGCGAAATATGAGTCGTGCCTGAAGGTTTTTCTCTAAGGCTCCACAGAACAAACGGTAACAATTGGTGCCATCCACGAGGATCAGATTGAGCAAGCTTAAAGATCATGGTTTTCAAGCTTTGGTTGCATCTTTCAACCAATCCAGCTGCCTCAGGATGTCCAGGGGTATTAAATCTGGGACTACAACCCATTCGCCGCAAGAATTCTTTCGTCAAACGACTGGTAAAGTTGGTACCACAATCAGAACTGATGATCCTTGGAATAGAAAAAGTTGTAAAAACTTGCAACAGAGCTTCACAAACTCCCTTTGCATTCAGCGATCTAAGAGGATACGCCATCGGCCAACGAGAAAATTTGTCCACCAGAACCAAAGCATAATTGTACTGGGGTTTCGATTTGTTGGATTCTCCAGTCACTACCATAGGGCCAATACAATCCATATTTAGATGGTTAAAACAGAGTTCATCCGCCCTCGGAATAGGAGTGATCGGGACTCGATCTGCCACTTTAACTGGAGTTCTTAGTTGACAAATTTGACAAGACGCACAATATTCGCGAATCCTCTCATCCATTCTTGGAAACCAAAAGTTTAATTTGATCCTGGCTCTCGTTGCCTTAAAAGCCATGTGCCCAGCACATGGGGCATCGTGTGCTACTCGCAAGACAACCTCGATTCTATCTTCCGGTAAACATAATTGATTAACCTTATGTCCCATAATTTCCCCTTTGTGGTACAGGAGGTTATTATCTATAAAGAAATTATTTTTATTCTGTCTCGCTTGTTGCCAGCAAGATATCAGATTGTGACAATTCTGTTGCTCACGCAATAAAGTATCATTATTCGCTACTCCCTCATCAGACTTGAACTCTGTTGACTCAACATCAAGAAAATTATCTAAATCATCAACTAGTTGCTCCTGAGAATATTCATTCACTTCTGACGGCAAGGATTCGTTGCTGTTACTTTTCTCGATATTAACTTCTAAGTTATCTTCTTCTGCCCCTTTATTTATTTGTACACATCGATCTACGCCAGCTACCATCACTACATATTGCGAACTATCCCTTAATAGGTCCACAACATGGGGTGTCAGAATAACCCGTTCATTTAGTTCAGGGACTGCAGCGAACATGACGCACAAAGATGGCGCAATGTTTGTCGTTCCTTCCATTGAATTAGCTAATTTCATTTGTAGGTATACTACATCTGCCTTACATCCTTCTCCCTGAAAACCAATTATATTAATCCGTTTAATCACGGGTAAGTTTAGTGACTCAATTAATTTCTTATCAATACAACAAATTTCTGCTCCTGAATCAGATAATGCTGGCTGAGAAGGGAGATCTTCAATCTGTACATTGATATACGACCTCTCGTGTAATCCATCAATACTATTCTCGTATACCCTTACAGCAGTTTCCAACCCTATTGGTTTAGAATTATCCAATAAATTCCCTTGCTTTACCTGTTCAGGTATCTCATGCAACACGTTGACCTTCTCAACAAATAGGTCGATCACTTCTTCAGTTGGGTTCCCAAATATACAAGTACTCACCTTTTTAGAACTTGGTTTGGTCTGGCACTCCCTTGCCATATGACCCTTCTGATGACATAGGAAACAGAGACCCTTTACCTTGGCCTCCTCCTGAGACACCCTCGCACCTATCTTGGCTTCACCCCTTATTTCCGGTTTGGGAGACTTGGGTTGAGCTGTCTGGTTATTGACTTGAACATGTGGTTGACCTCTCGTCCAATTGTTATACTTCGGTGTCGGATGACTACGACATACTAAGTCATTCCCACCATCATGCGACGCTACATAAATGTCAGCCGCATTAGCTATGTCTTCACAGCTCAACCATTCCTCTTTTTCTTGGGCCAAGATATAATCTAAACAAGCCTTCGACAAGGACTCCTTAATCCGATCCGCAACCAATAAACTTACAAGTTTATCAAACTCATCAGTTATCTTTCTACTTTTCAAATAATACATAAGAGCCACACGCAATTTGGATGAATAGATCGTAAATGATTCGTCCGATGCTTTGTGCAACGACCAAAATCGGGCTCTAAGATTTGAAGGGCTTATCTTAAACTCCCGTAGCAAAAACTCCTTCAGGAATTTGTAGTCATGGAGCTGTGCCTCAGTAAGGCGCATGGTTAATGCCTTAGCTCTTTCACTTAAAATGGCTAGCAATAATTTTGCTCTAACATCTTCATCCACCTCATACACATTAAACAAACCATCCACGTGATCAAAGAAACCTGGAATTTCTATAGGGTCGGAAGGAAATTTCCAAAGAATATTCTTGAGGGCATCACTATAACGCTTAGTACGACTTGCTAAAGAATCTCTAACATTTCGTTCTTCCTGCTTTTCCTTCCTCTCCCTTTCTTCTTTCTCTTTCCGTTCCTTCTTTTCTCTTTCTTCTTTCTCTTTCCGTTCCTTCTTTTCTTCCTCTCTCCTCTTTTCCTCCCTTTCTTCCTTCTCCTTCCGTTCCTTCCTCTCTCTTTCTTCCTTCTCCTTCCGTTCCTCCCTTTCTCTTTCTTCCTTCTCCCTTTGTTCTTTCTTTTCTTCCTCTCTCCTCTTTTCCTCCCTTTCTTCCTTCTCCTTCCGTTCCTCCCTCTCTCTTTCTTCCTTCTCCTTCCGTTCCTCCCTTTGTTCTTCATATTTACGGATTTCGAACTCCAGACGGCGCTTCTGCAGCTCGTAATCCACTCCTGTTGGAGATATTGGACTACCCTTAAATTCCTCTTCCTCTTTTCCAATCTCCATGGCCCATTCTTCCATTAATTGATTTCGATCCCATGACATAACATCATCTTCGTCCCTTCCTGCCTTCATAAGATACACCCTAAGGCGCTCAGACGACATTTTGCGAATATTCGCTTGCATCTCTGTTGTCAACGCTTCCATTTTTACAAACAGTCAGTCAACAACAATCAACAAAAAAAAAACAGACACCACGCGGCAAACCCGCCACACAAAAGGAAAATTCCACAACCCAAAGTGCAACTATGCAGTATCCAAAGAAGTACACTCGCCAAGTACGCAAAAACTATACAAGCTCACGCAAGTCTGGCCTCGATCACAACAATGGATCAAATTTCAAAGAAATAATCAGCAGATATTGAAAGAGAAATAATGGCTGCCTCCCACTCGGCTGCAACTCCACTCTCTTTTCTCCTTCTCAGCCACGACAACACCTAGGATCTTACCCGTATGTTGACTGCTGTCTTCTGCTGTCTCAGCCGAACGACGCACTTCGTCCGTCCGACTGTCGTATGCCGATTCACCCGTCTCCCACGGTAGAAAGGCGTCTCGATCCGCTCGCTGTCTGGAACAGACCGTCTCTTGATCCTCCGGGTTGACTCCTTCCTCGTCGGCTCGCGTCTTCTTCACCGGATCCAACACCGATGATCCCACTTATGACACCAATAATGTCGCGGTCGACTCCTTCGATCGCAACGACGAACCAACGAAGGAACTATTAAAAGATCTTTATTTAAAAATAAAGTCGATTAAGTGTAGAGTAAGTCAACTCGTCTATCAAATATCACAATCGTAGACAGCACACAGGTTGGCTGGTCTCGATTGAACGTTATACGATCAATGTTTCAACGTTTACAAATCTTCGTCAAAAGGCCCTTAATGTACATCAGGTCTATCTTATATAGAGTTCTCCCGGATTCCAGAACGTTCTGTGACGTCACTGTACTTTTCCCTGGAAAGTCCTACTGAACACGTATATCCTTGTTGCATGCACCGAATTAATGTTGACGGCTTGCTGCAGAATTTTCCGTGCGTTGTAAACAAGCTTGTTGACGCATCGGTTTTCTTCCCTTGATGCATGCACCCGCGTAGACCACGACATATATATATATATATATATATATATATATATATATATATATATATATATATATATATATATATATATATATATATATATATATATATATATATATATATATATATATATTAGGGTGTGTCTATAATTTGAAGTTTCGAAATTAATATCGGCCAGGTTGTTTTTGTGTTCCACCTTGAGAAACATTAACATTTGCCACATTATATGAAAATCAAAAGAGATTTAGAACTGGCGCAAAGCCCGGGAAAAATTACCACTTACAAAACAATGTCATACATTGTAATTCTCGAAGATCCAAACAATTTGAACACTTAAACATAAAAAATAAGGCAAAAGCAAACCAAGAACCTTCAGTTATTTCTCATTACTTAGTCCCTTTAGTGCTTTTGGGAATCTATTCAGGGCTTCATTGAAGGACTGCATTAGAGCCACTCCTCTCTCCGCTAAATCGTTCGTCACTCTTAGGCAGGGCTGTAGTCGAGGGTATACGCGGGTATACAGCGTGTACTCACCTCTAGAGACCGTATACTCACCTCACAAAATATTTTTATTTATTTATATTAAAATACTATAGCGTATACTTACAAAATACTGTAGCGTATACTCACCTCTAATTTGTTTCGGAAAACTAACCGGTAGCGTGTACTCACCTCTAATTTTACCACTACAGCCCTGCTCTTAGGGCGTATATGATGTCTTTCGCCTCATTGAACGAATGCTCTGACTCCCATTGTTGCGAATCTCGATCAAGAAAAGCGTGATCGAATTTGAGGAGCTGGAAAAGTTTGATGGTAGAAGGGGTAAAAAAAATCGGATTGCGCTTTTGTAGATGGATCATGTATGGGAGGAAGCCTCTTTGGAGGTTCGTCGGATCCCTGATTGTTGCGCATGTTATAGAGCATGCGCTGTTTTTGGTCGAAGGTGACTGAATCGTCAAAAAGGCTGGTGCCAACCAAGGTCTCCGACAAATACCAAAGGTGTCGGGAAAATGCTGTTAGGGCGACCTGTGAGACTTCCTTGTCTGGGTAAGTATGGATTGCCTTCAAGAATTGAAGATCGTTCCTTGGGGCTTCATTGGGTGATGTACAGGTGAACCAGTACTCCACGTAGGTCGTGGTCACAAAAAGTGAAACTCGAAGTAGGTGATTCCACATCTTTTGAGAGTAAGATTGTCGAGATGCCCTCTGGTGTTGTTGAACTGCTCTCTGAAAAGCCACATCTTGATTGCATAAACCGCACGTGCCATCCAACGCGCGCGGTGAAATACCTCTGGGTACCTGAACTTTATTCCTTTCGGTGGAATTCCTCCTAGGAAAATGACTGTTAGTTCTAGTAGCTCTTCGTAGCAGTGATGGGTAATAGTTAACTAAAAAGTTGCTAACTTTTAGTTTAACTAAAAAATTTTAGTTAAGGAAGAAGTTTAACTAAAAAAAATAGTTTAGTTAAAACCATAGTTTAACTAAAAAATTTTTGTTGTTAACTAAAAAGTTTAACTAAAAAAATCAGCAATTTGCAACTATTTTTCCACAGTGAACATTGAACACAGTCAGCAAAAAACATTTTAACACTGCATGGTTGTAGCATTAACAGCATGTGTTTTCAAATTCATACACTACTTACAGTACACATGTAACTGTATGCCAGAACAGTACACATTGCATAGTTTGAAGGTGAAATTGTCATTGACGCTTTGCATTGTTACAGTTCACTTAACGTCTTTTATTGCGAAAATGTTTGTCGTAAAAAGTTGGAAAAAAGTTGGAAAAAGTTTAACTACTTTTTTTTGTTTAGTTAACTAATTTCCAAAATCAGTTGCCAACTTTAGTTAAACTATTTATTTTTAGTTGGAAAATAGTTTTAGTTTAACTAAAAAAAATAGTTTAGTGCCCATCACTGCTTCGTAGTCGTCTCTGTGGTACTCAGCATTCAGTTGCTGCAGAAGGTGATGACATTCTCTCGAATTTCTTTGACTCTTTGTGCTGCGTCTTTAACCTCCATTGCTCTGCGATACTTGGTCTGATCGATTTGCGGCCAGAAGTCACGGAAATGACTGAAGAGTTCCAATTTTGGAGACCTTACAGAATCATGCAGTGAAAATACCTTTTCCAGAACAATTAGACAGATTGCTCCGATCGGAAACCACGACATTATCTGATTGGCACAAACTCATTCGGGGATCAAACACATAGGCCTACTCTTACCAAGGGAGACAGCCACTCGCGTTAAATACCATGCTATTGATGTAGCACCAGGTGTCTCCTCTAGAAAACCACAATAGCTTAATTAATTACTATAATTATGTTGAAGATCGAAAACACGAAGAACAGACATCGTAACGTCTAAAATTTTTGGCCAAACCGAGACAGGTCATCGCGTTCCTAATTTCGGTCGCCTTGCGCCAGTCCTAAATGTTCAGCTATCACGATATAATTTCGGATATGGCGTTTATACGCTAATTGGCATGATAATTCGACCTGGCCGTTAAAAGATCTTTGAGTTAAAAAAATCATGTGCATCATAAAAACACCCTAATATATATATATATAAACAGGGTAGTGGCCAGAATGTCACCAATTATAGACCCATTCCTATGCTTCCTTATTTCTCCAAGATCCTTGAAAAATCAAGAATCATTAATGTATCAAAGCCTGTACACTTATGTTGATAAAATGAACTTCTTGCACCCTAACCAACATGGTTTTTAATTCGGTCATTCCACTTCCATGGGGTTGCTTGACATGCAAGACAAGATCGCTGGTGCCATTGATGACAATAAAATCTCTCTTGGTATTTTTTTTACTTAGCCAAGGCCTTTGATACGGTGGGCCACCCTATTCTTTAATAAACTTGAAAACTACGGAATACACGGGCTTCGACTCTTGTGGTTTAAAAGTTACCTTGATCAAAGACACCAATGTGTTTCTTGCAACGGTCGTCAATCTAAAACCAAAGTCATGAAGTGTGGTGTCTCTTATTGTACATCAATGATCTACTCCATTCATCTACTCTGCTCTATTTATCCTTTCGGCAGACGATACCAAAGGGCATGGGCGTCCGGAGGGGGGCGCAAGGGGGCGCATTTGCGCCCCCTGAATTTTGCAAATATTTTATAAAATATTTAAAAAAATAAAATCTTTTTATTATTATGATTATTACAACAGACCCAACACGATTTTCTATGCGAAGAAACACTTAATGATTTAGGTAAAAGTCCTTGATCATCATGTATTTAAAAAAAAATTTCTATGCACATTTTCTCTATGCAAAGGCGCCATTTTGTCCCCCCGAAATTTTTTGCCCCTTCTAATAACATTTTGCGCCCCCCTAAAAAATTCCTGCGGACGCCCATGCCAACGGCCAATGAACTATCTCTCAACCTTAGCAAGACAAACTATCATAACTATGTTCTTTTCCGAGCTCATGAAGACCATTCCCATTACTGATTCCACCCTTTCTATTAATAATATCCGCATTACCCAAGTTAAATCCTCCAAATTTCTCGGTGTCTTTATTGATCAGCATCTGGAATGACCACATTAATAATATCTCTACTAAGGTTCCCAAGATATAGGGGTCTTGGATAGTGTCTCCTACTTACTACCCTCTAGGGTTTTGCATGCTCTTTATTATTCTCTACCCATACTTGATATATTGTAACATCGAGTGGGCCTCCAACTACTCCTCTCGATTGAATAGGCTGTCTATATTACAGAGGCGAGTTGTACATAGGTTATCATTGCAGGGAGATCCCATAATTATATCCAACACTATAAATAGACACTGCGAACTTAATATCCCCCAAGTCAATAAACTACAAATCTGTGGATTTATGTATCTCTACGCCAGTAATGCTCTTCCCTCTATCTTCCATCATTATTTCTCTAATATGTCTGATATTCATTCCTATTATACCAGATCTCTTGACAATTTTCGTCGAATCTATGTCCGGACCAACACTCGTTCGTTAACCATCAAATGCGTCGGTCCTGCTATTAGGAACATTTTAGGCTACCTAATACTCTTCGTAATCCTCCGAGCCTTGCTTTACTTACACAGGAGGTTCGAGCCTACCTTTTAGATCAAAATTAATGTTCTGTTTAATCAAATGGTGACTCTATATTTTGGCATTTATTAGTTAAGGTAGTTAGTTAAGCATTAGTAGTTATAAGTTAGACTCATACTTATTTCCTTCTGATGTCTCATATTTCTTTCTGATTTTTCGTAGTTTTTTTTTATTTTTTCTTTAGTTGCTTCCTTTTACCAACGCTCTTCAGGAACTAGATTATCATGATTTATGTCCATTTATCTGGATATCGCTTTACATACGTACTCAACCGTCATCCCACTGCTTTATATGCTATACGAGTATCCCTAATTTAGCGGGCTTTCGTCCCTTCTGGGTATCCGTTTGTCTCCATTAACCGTTTACAAGCATGCAATGTGATCTGGCTCGTAATTTCATTATTTTACTATTTGCAATTTATTCTGTATCACCACTGTTAACACTTCATTTGAACAATAATCAATCAATCAATCAACTAGACATTTATATATAGTTGCTTCAAGGCAACTATTCAGAGGCGCTCCCAGCCCAACCTCGACGAAAGAGAACAGCCTTAAGAGCAGAGAAGAAAGAGGTGGACGAGCTTGAGGGAGAGACCGCAGTCCGACAGGAAGGCCATTCCAGATAGTGGGACCGGCAACGGAGAATGCTCGCTGTTGCATGGTTGCAGTGCGAGCGAAAGGAACATGTAAGTCACCGCAGGCAGTGGAACGGAGTAAACGGCGACCAAGAAGTGCGGACGCTGGAAAGCAGAGCTCACGTAGATAGACAGGAGCGCGGCCAAGCTGACGCGTTCAAGGTAGTGCAGTCGAGTGTGAGGGAGACCAACATAGAGAGAACAGCAGTAATCAAGCCGACAGGTAATGAAAGCATGAACGAGGGTAGCTGCATACTTGGGAGAGAGAGAGAGCGCGGGAGATCACACGGAACTAACGTAACTGGAAATAACAAGCCCGGCTCAGCTGCGAAATATGCTGGGAGAGGGTGAGTTCAGAGTCCAAGGTGACACCAAGGTCACGGACAGAAGTGGAGAAGACGATACTAGGGAATTCAGTAGCAAGGCTAGCAAGATCAATCTTAGCAAGTTGCCTGCGAGTACCCAGCCATATATATATTGGGTCTTGGAGGGGTTCAGACGGAAGCGGTTAGAAGACATCCAGGCTAAAAAAAGAATTGATTGTCAATATATATCAGTATGTATCCCAATACAGTAGGCCCATACACGCGAATAATATTCGTATAGGGTCTACTGCATGCGCGTGTCTCCAGTGCACACTCATACATTTCTGTGTGCATCTCTATTTTAATTACATTTATATATCATATACATGTTTACAAGAGATACAGTCATGTATTCCTTTGACCTACATATATTCATATAAGGCCCTAAATCAGTGGCGGACTGGCCATTGTGCCCGTGTGCCATGGCACCTGGGCTCTTCTGTTTTCAGCTCGCGTGGCCTCTACAGCAGAAAGAAATTAATTATGCGTAAAAACACAAAATAATCTAAATATTCAAACTTTATCCATTTCACAATTGCTTAGAGCTGAATGCGAAACAACAAGCATTAAAAATTATTCATATAATATATTAAATAACACTTATGCAGCAACGTTTGAGACCTGTCATTATTATTAATGTTGCTATTATTATCTATATTACTTTGTTTTATTATGTGCAGGATATGACTAAGATAAACTATTTCGTCTCATATATTTATGATCCGCTTTTGTTGGGTTTTACCTCACCTTCCGTGGCGTTTGGATCTTTCCATTGATCTTGGTGATTGATTGAGTGTCCTTGTGCTTGCTACATGTTGTTTTCTGGTTGTTGCAATTTGGTCTTTGGGTATGTAGGTCAGATCATTATCATCATTATCGACATTTTCATTATTATTATCACTATTATTATCACCACTATTACCTTACCATTATTACCATTATCATGATTATTATGATTCTTTATTAAGATTTATTATTTCGATTTTTTACTTCCTTTGACTTACTATCTACTATCTACTATCTACGTATTTGTTTTCACTTTATCGTCGGATATGCCTAGGATAAGTTGCTCTGCTGTTGTCGGTTGCCCTCTAGCGTCGTATGACTAAACATGAGTCATACAACTGTCTTATCTGTCGGGAGGCACTCTCCAATCCTTTGGTAGGAGATGGCCCTACAAGGGGAGATCCAGTGACTTGTGGAGAATGTGAGAATGGATATCATATGAAATGCTATCTAAAAGAATTTAATTCTTTTCCCAGTAAATCTTGGTGGTGCAGTAACTGTTTAGCAAGTTTGTTTCCATTTGGATCAATTGATAATGACAATGAATTTATCGCTCTAAACAGCCCTGACTTGTTAATAACAGGCCTTATTGATAGGCTATCCAATGGTACCAGACTAGAGGTAGTACCTGAATGGGATGACCATCCTCTCTTGAATAATGAAGAGATTGATCCTGGCACAAACCTTTACAATGCCACTACCACTTCTTGGGATAGTCCTTATTCCACTACTAAATCGCTGATGCATGAACACAACTCTAAAAATAGTGTGTATTTGATGCACATAAACTGTAGAAGTATGCTTAACAAGACAGCTGCAATAGAGGACCTTTTAAATCAGCTTCCAGTCACTATTCTTGCTATTACGGAGACTTGGTTGGACTCTGTGGCAGCTGAAACTATTAAGATACCGGGATATCAGCTGATACACAAACCCAGAATAACTGGCACAGGAGGAGGAGGAGTTGGTTTCCTAATTAGAGAAGATACCTCGTATAATGTAATAGACACGGAATGTTCTATAGGACAAACCCTTACTTATGAAAGCCTATTTATAAGCATTAGAACCACTGAAGGATTGTGCAAAGTGGGTACTATTTATAGACCACCGGATACAGACTTGGAGAGGTTCAGGAATGAATTTGATTTGTTGTTAGCTAATCTAACTAGTAAGAATTGTAATCTCTTTCTTTTAGGTGATTTCAATATTGATCTTTTACGAGCGGAAAGCCATCAGCGGACAGGCATGTTCTTAGATAACTTAGCCTTGTACAATATTTTGCCTGTCATTACCAGACCTACGCGAATCACAGACCATTCTGCCACCTTAATCGATCATGTGTATACAAATGCATGGGCTAAATTAAATCAGGCGGCAATAATCATTGCAGACATCTCAGATCACTTGCCTATTTTTACTGCTTTCGATCTACATCACTCCCAATTCAAAGGTGTTACTTATACTGATTGCAGATTAACCACAGAGGTACAAAAACAGATTTTTCTAAGGAAAATTGAGGAAACCAACTGGTCAGAGGTTTTAGCTGCCTGCAGCAGGAGTGAGCCAGAATTAGCATATAACGTTTTTCTTGATAAATTCTTCACTAGCTACGATAGTGCTTTTCCCCGACAAAATTATAAAGTTGCAAAAAAGCATAGAGCAAAAAAACCTTGGATGACTCAAGGCCTAATTAAATCCGCGAGTAAAAAGGAAAGACTATACAAAAAGTATATTAAGAATCCTACAGCAAGTAATAAAAAGAAATTTACTGCCTATAGAAATATCTTTAAAACGATTAGGAACAATGCCGAAAAGGCTTTCTATCAAACTGAATTTACTAAACATAGTTCTAATTTTAAAAAAACCTGGAGCCTTATACGTAATATAATTCAATTGGGTGAGAGGGATCCTCCCCTGGAGTTTCTTAAAAATGGCGATGCAATGATTGATGACCCTCTGAGCATAGCCAATGCCTTTAATAATTATTTTGCAAGTATTGCTCAAACATTAGCTGACCAGATTCCGCCGTCTCAAAAGTCTTATTCTGATTTTCTATGTCCTCCTATGATGAAATCTTTTGGGGGTTATTCCCATTTTGTCGCGGTCGACTCCTTCGATCGCAACGACGAACCAACGAAGGAACTATTAAAAGATCTTTATTTAAAAATAAAGTCGATTAAGTATAAAGTAAGTCAACTCGTCTATCAAATATCACAATCGTAGACAGCACACAGGTTGGCTGGTCTCGATTGAACGTTATACGATCAATGTTTCAACGTTTACAAATCTTCGTCAAAAGGCCCCCAATGTACATCAGGTCTATCTTATATAGAGTTCTCCCGGATTCCAGAACGTTCTGTGACGTCACTGTACTTTTCCCTGGAAAGTCCTACTGAACACGTATATCCTTGTTGCATGCACCGAATTAATGTTGACAGCTTGCTGCAGAATTTTCCGTGCGATGTAAACAAGCTTGTTGACGCGTCGGTTTTCTTCCCTTGATGCATGCACCCGCGTAGACCACGACATTCCCTCCGCCCTCAGATGATGACACGTCTTCAGCACCATCCCGAACGGGTCATCACGATCAAGCCGGGCCTCCAGACTCCATCTCGACACAGCATATACAAACAAGACAAAACACATCAGTTAGTCAATTTATCTATACAATTTGCGGGCTTGATCCTTGTGTGTCGGGCTATTTCCCCCCTTCACCCTCCGAGTCACAACCGAGAGAGGAAATCAGCCACCGTGTTCTGACGTCCAGGACGATATCGAAAGTCCACGTTAAACTCTTGCAATGCTAACGCCCAACGAGTCAGTTTCGCACTCTTAGGGCTTGCATCTGTGAGATAAGACAAAGGATTATGATCTGAATAAATGATTATCTTTGATAAGAATATCCATGACTTGAATCGTTTAAGTGCCCAAATTACTGCGAAAGCTTCGGCGTGAAAATTCCGGCACAGTATCAAATGCTGTAGTTGGGAGCGCCTCTGAGTAGTAGTAGACTTCGAGAGGCGCTATAGAAATATCCGGAATAATAATAATTGTAGACCAATGCATCTGTGTATCTGTAAGTTTAAGGCTAGCAAAAGCAATTGGTTTTTCCTGACCTTCTTCGGTCCACTGAAACAAGCAACACCCAACCGCGGTGGCACTTGCGTCAACACTTAAACCAAATTCCTTAGTGAAATCAATGGTATGCAACTGTGTAGCTTTACTGAGATCATCCTTTAACTTATCTAGTGCTTCTTGATGCTTTTGCTCCCAAGGCACCTTCGTAGGTATGTTATCTCGTGTCAAATCAGTTATTACCCGTGCTTTTTCAGCTAAAGCAGGTATAAAATTTCGAAAGTAACTGAAAAAACCCATAACCTTTCTAACGTCTTTCTTTGTTGTTGGAGGATGGATATCATTGATCGTAGCGATCTTACCTGGATCAGGTTCAATACAACCTGACCCTACTATATGGCCAACAAACTTTATTTTGTTTTGTGCAAAATTACATTTTCTTAAATTCAAAGTGAGTCCTGCTTCCTCAATAGTTTGCAAGAATTTCTCTAGATGTTCTAAATGGTCATTCCAATTCATTGAAACCACTGCCATATCATCGACGAATGGTTCGGTAAAACTTCGCACTGGATGTAAAACTTGGGTCATAGCACGAATAAAGGTATTGCTAGCGGACTTGAGTCCAAACGGCATCCTTGTGAACTCAAAAAGTCCTGCATCACATACGAATGCCGTAAGCCATCGATGTTCTTTCCGAACTGGAATTTGCCAATACCCCGATTTCGCGTCGAAAACACTAATAAACTTTGCCCGTCCCACCTTTTGTAAGACGTCAGCAATGTCTGGGGTCGGGTAACAATCACCTAGAGAATATTTGTTAACATGGCGATAATCAATTGCCAGTCGAACGCCATTTTGACCTTTGGGTCCCTTTAAAACGCAAACTACCGGACTGGCCATTTCACTTTTCGATGGTCGAATGATGTCTAATGCCAACATTTCTTCTATCTGGCGTTGTACTTCAGGTTTAAGTAGCTCAGGTACTTTATATGCCCTTAAACGCTTAGGAGTGAAATCATGAGTTATCTTAATTTCATGTTCTAATACTGGACAATACCCAGGTTTATCCACAAATACTGCCGAGTGCCGATCCAAAACTTCAAAAAGTTGCTTCTGTTCCTCTTGCGAAAGATGCGCTATAATCAGAGGATCAATTCGCTTACTCGGGCTTATTTGTTCACGTTCTTCCTGATCTACAACCTCTACTATACCAAATTCTTCATCTTGATCAACAATTACTGAACAGCTATTGATCATCGCTTGTTCGAGTCGTTCATGGTATCGCTTGATCTTATTTGCGTGTAAATGTCTTTGTTTTCCCTCTATTTCTACTATATAAGAATATGGGGATTTAACCTTGACTACGGTAGCAGGTCCTTGCCATCGACTATAAAATTTAGAACTACCAAAATCTGGTGCTAATACTGCTACTTTATCTCCAACTTCGTATTTTCTGTCAGTACTACGCAAGTTATAATAATCTGCATACCGCTTTGTTTCTATATCACTATAGTAATCTGCATAAACTTTCGCGAATTCGAGGTTTTCCTTCAGTGATTGGAGATACTCTTCGGGTGATTTACCTAAGTTAAGAGGTACTTTTCGTTCGCCAGCCCACGATTCCCTCAACACACTAAGTGGACCCCGAGGAAGAGTTCCATAAACCATAGTGAATGGCGAAATATGAGTCGTGCCTGAAGGTTTTTCTCTAAGGCTCCACAGAACAAACGGTAACAATTGGTGCCATCCACGAGGATCAGATTGAGCAAGCTTAAAGATCATGGTTTTCAAGCTTTGGTTGCATCTTTCAACCAATCCAGCTGCCTCAGGATGTCCAGGGGTATTAAATCTAGGACTACAACCCATTCGCCGCAAGAATTCTTTCGTCAAACGACTGGTAAAGTTGGTACCACAATCAGAACTGATGATCCTTGGAATAGAAAAAGTTGTAAAAACTTGCAACAGAGCTTCACAAACTCCCTTTGCATTCAGCGATCTAAGAGGATACGCCATCGGCCAACGAGAAAATTTGTCCACCAGAACCAGAGCATAATTGTACTGGGGTTTCGATTTGTTGGATTCTCCAGTCACTACCATAGGGCCAATACAATCCATATTTAGATGGTTAAAACAGAGTTCATCCGCCCTCGGAATAGGAGTGATCGGGACTCGATCTGCCACTTTAACTGGAGTTCTTAGTTGACAAATTTGACAAGACGCACAATATTCGCGAATCCTTTCATCCATTCTTGGAAACCAAAAGTTTAATTTGATCCTGGCTCTCGTTGCCTTAAAAGCCATGTGCCCAGCACATGGGGCATCGTGTGCTACTCGCAAGACAACCTCGATTCTATCTTCCGGTAAACATAATTGATTAACCTTATGTCCCATAATTTCCCCTTTGTGGTACAGGAGGTTATTATCTATAAAGAAATTATTTTTATTCTGTCTCGCTTGTTGCCAGCAAGATATAAGATTGTGACAATTCTGTTGCTCACGCAATAAAGTATCATTATTCGCTACTCCCTCATCAGACTTGAACTCTGTTGACTCAACATCAAGAAAATTATCTGAATCATCAACTAGTTGCTCCTGAGAATATTCATTCACTTCTGACGGCAAGGATTCGTTGCTGTTACTTTTCTCGATATTAACTCCTAAGTTATCTTCTTCTGCCCCTTTATTTATTTGTACACATCGATCTACGCCAGCTACCATCACTACATATTGCGAACTATCCCTTAATAGGTCCACAACATGGGGTGTCAAAATAACCCGTTCATTTAGTTCAGGGACTGCAGCGAACATGACGCACAAAGATGGCGCAATGTTTGTCGTTCCTTCCATTGAATTAGCTAATTTCATTTGTAGGTATACTACATCTGCCTTACATCCTTCTCCCTGAAAACCAATTATATTAATCCGTTTAATCACGGGTAAGTTTAGTGACTCAATTAATTTCTTATCAATACAACAAATTTCTGCTCCTGAATCAGATAATGCTGGCTGAGAAGGGAGATCTTCAATCTGTACATTGATATACGACCTCTCGTGTAATCCATCAATACTATTCTCGTATACCCTTACAGCAGTTTCCAACCCTATTGGTTTAGAATTATCCAATAAATTCCCTTGCTTTACCTGTTCAGGTATCTCATGCAACACGTTGACCTTCTCAACAAATAAGTCGGTCACTTCTTCAGTTGGGTTCCCAGATATACAAGTACTCACCTTTTTAGAACTTGGTTTGGTCTGGCACTCCCTTGCCCTATGACCCTTCTGATGACATAGGAAACAGAGACCCTTTACCTTGGCCTCCTCCTGAGACACCCTCGCACCTATCTTGGCTTCACCCCTTATTTCCGGTTTGGGAGACTTGGGTTGAGCTGTCTGGTTATTGACTTGAACCTGTGGTTGACCTCTCGTCCAATTGTTATACTTCGGTGTCGGATGACTACGGCATACTAAGTCATTCCCACCATCATGCGACGCTACATAAATGTCAGCCGCATTAGCTATGTCTTCACAGCTCAACCACTCCTCTTTTTCTTGGGCCAAGATATAATCTAAACAAGCCTTCGACAAGGACTCCTTAAGCCGATCCGCAACCAATAAACTTACAAGTTTATCAAACTCATCAGTTATCTTTCTACTTTTCAAATAATACATAAGAGCCACACGCAATTTGGATGAATAGATCGTAAATGATTCGTCCGATGCTTTGTGCAACGACCAAAATCGGGCTCTAAGATTTGAAGGGCTTATCTTAAACTCCCTTAGCAAAAACTCCTTCAGGAATTTGTAGTCATGGAGCTGTGCCTCAGTAAGGCGCATGGTTAATGCCTTAGCTCTTTCACTTAAAATGGCTAGCAATAATTTTGCTCTAACATCTTCATCCACCTCATACACATTAAACAAACCATCCAAGTGATCAAAGAAACCTGGAATTTCTATAGGGTCGGAAGGAAATTTCCAAAGAATATTCTTGAGGGCATCACTATAACGCTTAGTACGACTTGCTAAAGAATCTCTAACATTTCGTTCTTCCTGCTTTTCCTTCCTCTCCCTTTCTTCTTTCTCTTTCCGTTCCTTCTTTTCTCTTTCTTCTTTCTCTTTCCGTTCCTTCTTTTCTTCCTCTCTCCTCTTTTCCTCCCTTTCTTCCTTCTCCTTCCGTTCCTCCCTTTCTCTTTCTTCCTTCTCCTTCCGTTCCTCCCTTTCTCTTTCTTCCTTCTCTTTCCGTTCCTTCTTTTCTTCCTTCCGTTCCTCCCTTTGTTCTTCATATTTACGGATTTCGAACTCCAGACGGCGCTTCTGCAGCTCGTAATCCACTCCTGTTGGAGATATTGGACTACCCTTAAATTCCTCTTCCTCTTTTCCAATCTCCATGGCCCATTCTTCCATTAATTGACTTCGATCCCATGACATAACATCATCTTCGTCCCTTCCTGCCTTCATAAGATACACCCTAAGGCGCTCAGACGACATTTTGCGAATATTCGCTTGCATCTCTGTTGTCAACGCTTCCATTTTTACAAACAGTCAGTCAACAACAATCAACAAAAAAAAACAGACACCACGCGGCAAACCCGCCACACAAAAGGAAAATTCCACAACCCAAAGTGCAACTATGCAGTATCCAAAGAAGTACACTCGCCAAGTACGCAAAAACTATACAAGCTCACGCAAGTCTGGCCTCGATCACAACAATGGATCAAATTTCAAAGAAATAATCAGCAGATATTGAAAGAGAAATAATGGCTGCCTCCCACTCGGCTGCAACTCCACTCTCTTTTCTCCTTCTCAGCCACGACAACACCTAGGATCTTACCCGTATGTTGACTGCTGTCTTCTGCTGTCTCAGCCGAACGACGCACTTCGTCCGTCCGACTGTCGTATGCCGATTCACCCGTCTCCCACGGTAGAAAGGCGTCTCGATCCGCTCGCTGTCTGGAACAGACCGTCTCTTGATCCTCCGGGTTGACTCCTTCCTCCGCCGGCTCGCGTCTTCTTCACCGGATCCAACACCGATGATCCCGCTTCTGACACCAATAATGTCGCGGTCGACTCCTTCGATCGCAACGACGAACCAACGAAGGAACTATTAAAAGATCTTTATTTAAAAATAAAGTCGATTAAGTATAAAGTAAGTCAACTCGTCTATCAAATATCACAATCGTAGACAGCACACAGGTTGGCTGGTCTCGATTGAACGTTATACGATCAATGTTTCAACGTTTACAAATCTTCGTCAAAAGGCCCCCAATGTACATCAGGTCTATCTTATATAGAGTTCTCCCGGATTCCAGAACGTTCTGTGACGTCACTGTACTTTTCCCTGGAAAGTCCTACTGAACACGTATATCCTTGTTGCATGCACCGAATTAATGTTGACAGCTTGCTGCAGAATTTTCCGTGCGATGTAAACAAGCTTGTTGACGCGTCGGTTTTCTTCCCTTGATGCATGCACCCGCGTAGACCACGACACATTTCCTCGGAGGAAATATTGCAGATTGGTGCATCAATGCGACTGACTCACTCCACAGGATATGATAATATCGATCCGACACTAGCTGCGACCAGTCTGCCGCTGCTGTCTTCAATTCTATCTGAAATTATAAACTGTTCACTTAACTCGGGAATAGTACCACAGGCCATTAAAATTGCTAAAATTATCCCAATTTTTAAAAAAGGTAATAGAAATGAGGTGTCAAACTATAGACCGATTTCAATTTTGCCATACTTTGCAAAGTTTTATGAAAAATCAGTGGCAAATAGACTCCTCGCTTACCTAAATAAAATGAACATTATCCTCCCAAATCAGTATGGGTTTCAATCTTAGCAATCCCCCTCCCTGGCGCTTATAGACTTATATGATAAAATATCTCAAACAATAGATAATAATGAATACTCTATTGGCATATTCCTGGATCTCTCCAAGGCTTTCGATACTGTAGATCATACCATACTACTTCACAAACTTGCCAATTATGGAATTAGAGGTGTCCAACTTGAATGGTTTACTTGCTACTTAAATAACAGGTCACAGTTTGTTTTTTGCAATGGTGCAGAATCGGATAAGAAAAAAATTAAGTTTGGTGTGCCACAGGGTTCCAACCTTGGACCTCTACTTTTCCTTTTATATATTAACGATTTGCCGAATGCCTCGTCTACTCTATCATGTATACTTTTTGCTGATGATACTTCTCTGTTTCACTCAGATAAATCCTACTTAAATCTTGTCTCTACTATTAACACTGAACTTCGATTAATATCTGAGTGGTTCTTAGCGAACAAATTGTCGTTAAATGTAGATAAAACGGCCTTTATGCTTTTTAAATCTCACAGGAAGTTAGGACCAGCCGAAAATTCTATTACGCTGTCCATTAATGGTTGTAATATTAACCAAGTTAATAATACTAAGTTCCTGGGAGTGATAATTGATCATCACTTAACATGGGAGTTGCACATCAGGAGCATAGCAAATAAGGTAGCAAAAAACACTGGTATAATTTATCGTGCCTCCAATAAGCTCCCACCAAAAATAAGAATTCAATTATATTATTCACTTATCTACCCCTACCTCTCCTACTGTTGCATGGTATGGGCCTCCACCTATGCTTCGAGACTTCATAAACTCTGGTTGCTCCAAAAAAGAGCTATGCGTACTATCAGTGGTGCCCCATGGGGCTCGCATACGGATCCTATATTCATTAGTAATAAAGTATTAAAAATCGACCAAATAAGAAACTATCAAATTGCTCTATTTATGTTTAAATTCACCAGAAATATTCTGCCACCTAAACTTCTAAAAGATTTTAGTAAAGGCTCTGACATCCATTCTCATGATACGAGGGGTGCGGCTAAGTTCAGACAAGAGTTTGCACGTACGAACACAAGAATGTTCTCGATCAAAATTGCAGGTCCTAAACTCTAGAATACCCTTCCCCCGATGCTTCAGCAAATGGGATCTCTGTTAAGCTTCAAAAAATCACTGCGTGACTTTCTCTTGATTTTGTAGTTTGGGTTTGACGGAATTAAGGTCTTGTTGTGTCAATTGCCATTTGCTATTCCAGTAGCTTGTAAAAAATAGATATCCACCAGTTAAATTGGTTTTGTCTGATGTGTCTGTTCTGGTTCTACTTTTTGTATTATTATCGTCTCCCAAGTAACTAGGATCATAGCTTATTGGACTGTGCCCCCGACTGTCTTATTACTTCTCTCTCTCACTCTCTTTCTCTCTCTCTTTCTCTCTCTTCCTCTCTCTTTCTGTCTTCCTCTTTCCTTCTCTCTCTCTCTCTCTCTCTCTCTCTCTCTCTCTCTCTCTCTCTCTCTCTCTCTCTCTCTCTCTCTCTCTCTCTCTCTCTCTCTCTCTCTCTCTCTCTCTCTCTCTCTCTCTCTCTCTCTCTCTCTATCTCTCTCTCTCTCAGTTATGTTTGTATGTAGTTTACATTTGGTTTCTGTTTTTTGGTTTCACTGCCCAAGGTTTTGGCAGTTTAGTTAAGAACTCTACTTAATTCGTTGTATTGATCTGTTAGTTAAGGTTCAGGTTGGTTTCTGTTTTGCGCCATCGTATTTGAGTTCTGTGAATGGGTGTCCCTGCTCGCTGGAGCTTGCTCCCTTTTGGGCCATTCCCTTGCTAACCAGCTTGCTATGTTTCTGTTTGTATATAAATTTTTTGGATTTTGGTGGCAATAAACGAGTTTCGTTCGTTCGTTCGTTCGCTCATGCTGCATTTTGTGGGCCAGGATGGGCCTGGGACCCTTGCATGATTGAAATAGCAAGGCCCCCAAATGGTCCCAGTTCGACTCTGGCCTACATACTGTATATGGATATACTCATTGGATATTGAGTATAAATATGTCGGCCTAACAGTTTGTCGTAGCTAAACGAAATCTTCTTGCTGTTCTTGCATATCCGTTTGTCTGTCGCTCCATGTGTCTTTCTACATCTGCAGTCATTCTTTTTTTTTCTTTAATTAAGCGCCTGCAAACGCACTGCGCTGTACATGTACATGTTATGCGATAAACCTTAACTACTAACAGAACAGACAGCCTGCAATACACGGCGCAAATTGCAGCCTACAAAGCATGTCCGCCTATGGGACTCGATCTCTGTACCTCTCGCACTCTACGCCAGATGTTATCCAATGCGCTATCGGGCCCCCGATACTGCTGTCTGTCTTTCTTCCTGCCTGTCCTACGTTGTCTGTCTGTCTGTCTGTCTCAACGTTATTTAGAAATATCTTAATCGAATTCTTACAGGCCTTGATGTTATTCTGAAAACATTTTAAATGCCTCGGATGGCGCTTTAGTCGAGCCAGACAAAAATATTTAGATAGATCTACATGAATGTGGTTTATGTTGGAACATAAAATCGAGTCTTAAATATTTGCAGTAATTGCCGAAATAACTTTATATAAATCAAGCAGCATGTCAGATTTGCACTAGCATTCAAATAATTGCAGATATACAAGACTTGCTGTGCTATAGGAGAAGAGAGACTGTTCTATAAGAGCAGAAGAGATTTGCTACAAGCTTGTAAGAGAGGAGATGATGTGATTTAAGAGGAATAGATAGGATATAATATACGCCTTTGAAGGGTTTCAAAAAGACGCTATGTAAAATCCAGCTCGTATACAAGTTCAGATACATAAGCCGTACGAAGACAGGATATATGATAAAAGAAAAGATGAGAGGAGATTTTATATGAAGAGAGGATATGATTTAAGAGGAGGATATGAGACAAGATGAGAGGATGTGGTATGAGAAGAGGATGTGATATTAGAGGAGAGAAAAGGGTTCTATATGGACTAGCAGAAGACATAATGGGAGGCGATATAATGGATGGCGATGAAAAGATAGAAAAGCGAGGAGAGAAGAGGATATATAGGAAGAGAGAAGAGATGAGAGTGTACAGAAGAGGACAGGGCAATATATAACAGAAGAGAAGAGAAGAGAGAGAGGAAAGATTGCGACAGGGTAGGATATAATAGGAGAGGTGAGGATAGGGCGAGTCTCGATATTAAAAGCGCCCTTATAAAGTTCATAAACGGCGCTTTTCAAATATCCAGATGCACACACACACACACACACACACACACACACACACGCACACGCACACGCACACGCACACGCACACGCACACGCACACGCACACATACACACACACGCACACACACATAAATATATATATATATATATATATATATTTACCAAATCACATACCTACCTAACAGAAGAGAAGAGGACACAATATAAGTTGAGGGAGAGATGCAAGACATAAGTGCAGTGGCTTTTGTGTTCGTGGAAACGGTTTTTCTGGAAGCAGTGGCAAAAAGATGAGTTCGTGAAACAAATTAGTTTTTGGAGCTAACGGACTGTGAAACCGATTAGCGGACCGTGGACTGCAGCAGCAAGGCTGAGCAAGCGTCATAAAAGTCGAAGTCAGACGCGCTTCAGCACCACGGACAGGCGGCGATTGGAAGGTACGAAGGGGAGAGCCAGGAGGAAACTAGGATGAGGCATTTTTAAAGGAAGTCTGAAAACGTTCCTTTAAAGGAAGCTTTCAAACACTACATGTATAACAATACTAGGCCTATCGTTCAGGTAAACGACTGATAATTCTGTTGTGCATTGTACATCATCCCCCTATCCTCTATCTCGCCTGTCAAGTTAACCTCTCTTCCGTTTTGCAACTGAAAACCGAACTCTTCAAGCTGTCCTATCCTGATTCCATTCCTGCGCCACCACAAACAATCGCCATCATCACCGATACCACCGTAGCACCATGCTGTCTCATCGGCTTGACCTCTGGGATTCTGACCTGGCACCGGAACAGTCAAAACAACCTGGCTATTGCGGACTTGATTTGATATAGCGCCGGTGATTAAGCTGGTCTTCCTGACCCGTCTGTTGTGTGGCGCTGAGAAATTTAGAAAATTTGCATTTACCATTTACATCGTGTTTTATTGCATTCTGTTCAAATGGTCAGAATTGTGTGGAGATTACTGTCCGGACATAACTTCGCGGGGGCCGGGGGGGAGGAGTAGGGTGACTCTAGCCCACTTCTACGTCTGAAGCCAATGATACCACTGTCCCTCTGTTTCGACGTAAGAGGACCGTTCCACACCATCTGTGGCCACGGTTAAGGATGAGTCGTTTCCTTGAGGGAGGCAATACTATTATAGCTCTGTCTGGATGGAAACGACTCTGCCTCTTACGCGGTCATTGGGTGGGCAACGTGCTGCGGATGGTCTATATTTAGAACAGGGTTCGTTCTTTTACCAGCAACAGTCGTTCCATTTTCGTGTGCGTCTTACTCCACCACTATTCAAAATCTCCTGACCCTGGAACTATGCCGCTATAGTATGTGACACCAGTCGTTATCTTAGTCATAGGGAAGGTTTATAACTCTAAGCCCATGTACATTGGGAAACGCAACTTCATAGAATCACACGCATCTCGCTCCATTTATTTCTTTGTCTACGACTTCATGCAGCTTCAGTGCTTCACACGTGTATTTGTCATGCAACGCAACTTATGGAATAGGCCTGCGATCTCTGGCGTCTACCCGAATCGCCGAATCCCGAATCGCCGAAAGCCCTTAAACTGCAAAATCGGCCGAATCGCCGAAAGCAGTTTTCTACCGAGCGGGCGATTTGCCGAAAACCACTGCCGACTCGAATCGCCGAATCCCGAATCGCCGCAAGCCCTTAAACTGCAATATCGGCCGAATCGCCGAAAGCAGTTATCTACCAAGCGGGCGATTTGCCGAAAACCACTGCCGACTCGAATCGCCGAATCCCGAATCGCCGAAAGCCCTTAAACTGCAAAATCGGCCGAATCGCCGAAAGCAGTTTTCTACCAAGCGGGCGATTTGCCGAAAACCACTGCCGACTCGAATCGCCGAATCCCGATTCGCCGAAAGTGATCAGAGTTCGATATCCCGAAAGCTAGTGCACAGAATCTGGCGGTCGGAAAGTAAAGATGTTGCGTCCATGTCTACACTGACCCGTATATAATAATAATAATAATAATAATAATAATAATAATAATAATAATAATAATAATAATAATAATAATAATAATAATAATAATAATAATAATAATAATAATCTTTATTAATTCAAACTGACAAGTACGCAGTAAGATTACATCATATATATACTACATATACAGTATATGTATAGGTCAGTATATACTACATATATAATATATATATATAGCATTTTCGGCGATACGGCCATTCTTCACAAAATAGGTTCGGCGAATCGGCGGCAATACGATTTCGGCGATTCGGGATTCGGCGATTCGCTACGAAGAGCAAGATCGGCGATACGGCCATTCTTCACAAAATAGTTTCGGCGAATCGGCGGCAATACGATTTCGGCGATTCGGGATTCGGCGATTCGCTACGAAGAGCATTTTCGGCGATACGGCCATTCTTCACAAAATAGTTTCGGCGATTCGGCGGCAATACCATTTCGGCGATTCGGGATTCGGCGATTCGCTACGGCACCCGATCTCTTACCCGAGCTCTGCCTCGCAGTATGTCTCTTTCCAGCGACGAGGCAGAGACTTGTTTCTCAAAGATCACCTATGGAGTAAGAACCTTCCGTGGCGCTAGTCCTTATTTAACACATACCTGTCTATCGTTTCCTTCCCAAAAGTTCGCTCAGCCGCTTTTCTTCCCAGTATCGGGACTCAGACCGTATCGGTATCTAACACTATGCTCGGCCGTAACTCTGTCGGGTCAGTGGAGCTTAGCCCCGGGCCAGACAGTGATTGCTTCGGTTTTTACTCACGAGAGCAATGATCCGACCTTCCGGACGTCCTATCGTCCGTAAATATATATTTCGTAAATCTCCCGAACCCGGATATGATTTGTATACGCAGGATTCGCCCAGCGAAAGAATGCACCGTGTTTATCACTGACCACACGATACCAAGATTCATCAATTCGTTTAAACGCCGTTCTGCATCTAATACAACGCACAGCGTATAGTGAACGCCTTTTGCAATGTCCATATTTTATAGTGTTGTACGAACGACACTTTGTTGTATTTCCCACTACTCAACTGTATGGTGCGAACAACCTATTCTACGGGTCCTTCGTATACTGAATAAAATAAAACGTTAAAATGTTAGAAATAGACTGAAGCGCACTGAACAACGTAAATTTGAAACTATTATTGATTACATAGTATTTAAATAAGATTTTTATTGATAATAAATTCTACATAAAGCGTTGCGGCCTGTTCGACACAGTTTAATGACACTGCGTTGCAATATACTTTTGCGTACTCCGCATTGCACGGTATGATATTGTATTTTATTGTAATGTATCTTATAAAGTCTTCTATGAAGTGGTTAGAATAATGGAACAGTTTCGGTCGATGGCGCTTTTAGTGGATTTCTCCAATCAGATTGATTCCGGAGATCATCCTGAAGCAGGGACAGCGAATACAGTAGATATACAAATAGAATACCTCATCTAGTTTAATCTGCGGCGGTGAACTGAGAAAATAACAGCTGACGTAGTGGTATGGGAGGCAGAAGAGAAGGAATATCAGGAAGTAACAGTAATCGCGAATTTGTATAGCGCATGTACAAGACAAACTTTTCCGAAATGTGATACCGGTGCGAAGAGTTCGATCAATAGAAAGGAGGAGAAAGGGAAACAAGGAGGAACGGCGAAAAGAAGGACAGAAAAGAAGAGGAAGGAATGGAAGGAATGACCTGTAAGTCCAATTGGAGCAATCCAGTAAAACAATACGCTTCAACCGACGAAATAAACTGGAAAAAGTAGGGAAAACGCGAGCTCTGGAAGCTGTACTCTATATAGTAAACAGGAGAACTAGGGAATGAAATAATGCGTCGAAATACAGATCGAAAAAAAAACGGAACGAAGAACCAGAACAAGACAAATTGGTCCAGAAATTAAATCAGAGGAAGAGGAAAAAGATCGAGCAGCGAAGAATTGAGACGAAAATCATAAAAAAAGTTATTAAGGCTTACGATGCTGTCGCCATGACAACACACCTCGCGGTTCAGCGCCGATTGGGATCTAAGTGAAAAGCGCCCGAGTTTCCCAGCATGCACTTCATTTGCGCTTTACAACAATTTACGATTGCTGGAATCCTTCGCTTTATCTAGTTTAATCTGCGGCGGTGAGCTGAGAAAAAAGCAGCTGACGTAGCGGTAGGGAGGGAGAAGAGGAGGAATATGAGGAAGTAGAAGAAAAGAGGATGTGGAAAGGGAGAAGCAAGAAGAAAAGGAGGAAAAGGGGAGACAGTGCGAAAACAGACGAAACATAGGTTTCGAAGAGGACGAAGAAGAAGAAACAGGGAAAGGTGGGATAAAAGCAAATTTGAAACTGAAGGAGGGGGAAGAAAAGAAGAAGGAATAGTAATAAAATAATCGAAGCAACAGAGTAAGGAGAGAGAAATAAGAAGAAAAATGCGTAGAGAAGGAGGTGGAGAAAATCGAAAAGGACGAAACGAAGAGAAGAGAAAATCAGTGGAGAAGAGAAGAAATTGAGGAGAGCTGAGATGAAGAAGAGGCAATCGGGTTAGGGTTAGGGGAGAAGGAAGTCGTCTAGAAGCCTGGAGTTTGAGAAGCACAGTGACGAAGACGCGAATAAGAAGAAATAACAGAATGAAAAGAAGGAGGAAGTGAGGAACACGATAACAAGGATAGGCAGTGGATTTCGAACCATATATTGCGACACATTCCAGAATTCCTTTCCTCGCGTTCGCCTGTTTTCGTGGATGCCTGAGAAAAAAGTGATGCTTAAGCTTGCTAATAAAATCTTCAGTAAGACAAAGCGAACCTGACAGAACGGAACCTTTAACAGGAAAGCGTTGATTTATCTAGACATTAATTTCTTTTTGGGACGATTCAACAAGAATTTTATATTTGGTAAAGCCGGTCTTGCCGCAGCAGCCGACGTGATGTACTGGGGTCGGGCGCAGAATAAATGCTTTATCATCTTCCCGGCGCTTTTGTGAGCGAGCGCTTAGGAATCAAAGCGTCAGTTTAACTTCTGGTCGAACACCATGCCTCCATCGACGCAATTTCCTCCTCTGCCTCTTCATCCATCAGAATGAATTCCTCCTCGTCTTTTCTCCTCGTAATTATCCTCCCTTCCTCCGCATTCTCTTCCTCCGCATCCTCTTCCTCCGCGTCCTCTTCCTGCGCCTCGTCTTCTATCCCTGGTGGTCGTCCTGTTCCACGCATTCGTTCCGATGATAAACAAAATTCCGGTATGCTTCCCTCTTTTATTTTGCCTGCCCCTTCCCTTCTACCTCTTCCTCTCTTTGTGCTGCTTTCGCTGTCTGCATCATTCTCTGCTGTTCTCTCTTGCCATTTACGTCTTCCTCCGTTTCTCTGCGTCTCTCTGCCCTTGTCTTGCCATTCCCATCCATCTCTTTCTTTTGTGTCTTTCCCTGTAAAATTCTCTGTGTTTCTCTTATTATATCTATCTTTATCGTTGTCTTTTTTTTTATCTCTGTCCCTTTCGTGTCTTTCTGTGGGTTCATTTCTCTGCCTTTCTCTGCATTCTCTTGCTACTTCTATCTCTCCGTGTCCATCTCTATACGTCTTTCCCTCTTCGACGTAACGCAACACACAGACACAGGAAGAGGACGAGGACGAGGAGCAGGAGGAGCAGGAGGAGCAGGAGCAGGAGCAGAAGCAGGAGCAGGAGCAGAAGCAGGAGCAGGAGGAAGAGGAGAAGAAGGAGAAGCAGGAGGAGCAGGAGGAGCAGGAGGAGGAGCAGGAGGAAAAGGAGGAAGAGGAGGAAGAGGAGGAAGAGGAGAAGGATGAGGAGCAGGAGGAATAGGAGGAGGAGGAAGAGGAGGAAGAGGAGGAAGAGGAGAAGGAGGAGGAGGAGAAGCAGGAGCAGGAGGAATAGGAGGAGGAGGAGAAGGAACAGGAGGGGGAGGAACAGGAGGAGGAGGAACAGCAGCAGCCGAAGCAGTAGCAGCATCGTCAACAAGAGTCGTGATGCGACGCTGAGACCGCGTAATGCTGTTTGGAACAATTATTCAACGCAGACATCGAATGCCAGTCAGATATTGACGATATTTCAGGTCGACAACGGAGACTCGCAGTCTTCTCCTCCGTCCGTCTCTCCGTCCGTCTCTCCGTCCGTCTGTCTGCCTCTCGTCCTGTCGTCCACCCAAACCATCCGTTGTTCTCAATATCTACCGGCTCATCTGTTTCCCTAAGCCGGAATGGATGCTTAGCGGTATTTATGTGATCGGAATCCGAGGAAGTATTTCCGTTTCGATTCCGTCCGTGCATTCTTCTGACGCATTAAGCTGCTTTGTGACAGTAAACGAAGCGACTTCCGGACGAGAGACGTCGTAAGATATCGTCATAAATACACTTTGATGGAAAACAAATGATGACGATTTATCTGGCGTGTGTGTGTATTTAGTAATAGATGGAGGATGATGGACGGATACAGCGGAGGAGTTAGTCGTGCAATGCGTGATGCACGTACAGAGGGGTCAATGCGAAGTAATTATAATTGGACGTGATGTGACTTTTATATGCTGATTTCAAGATGTGAGATACCAGTGAAACCGAGTTGCCATTACGTAATATGAATTAATGTGATGTTTACGATGCACTGTGTAGTGCAATGTGAAAGTGATTCATGTTGGGGCATATTTTCCAGAAGTCAAATGCGGTGAACGATTGCGTGAATAAATGAACCAAATGAATGAATGAAATTAAATACATAGGGAAAGAATGAAAGAAAGAACAGTGGATGAATGAGTGATTGAATTCATCCAAGTGTTCAAAACCAGTGAGAAGTAGTGAGGCGTTCCGAGGAGGAAGAAGAGCGCTCGAGTATCGGAAATATGTCCTTTTCCTTGCGCACGCAATAAGGGGCTCTTGACAGTTCTACATCGTGGCTCAGCCAAAAGACATACAACCGAAGTTCAAGGATGCGGGGGGGATGTAAGGAGAGCTTAGCGGCTGAATGTAGGTAGGAATGCTCGTTTTTTAACGATTTTATACATTAAACAGATCAGTTTAAATCTTATTCTGGATTCTTCGTGAAGCTAATGCAACTGATCAACACGAGAGAAGAGAGCTATTGCAAGGCAATTTTTAGATGCGTTGAAGCCTGTTGACTGCAAGATCTGAGCCACCAGGGAAAACCGAGTTGCCATAGTCTGTGCGACTATGCGAGATAGGCACTGGTTTGTAACATGTCTTTGGTGAGAGAAACACTTATTCAACGCTTTATCCTGATATGAAATAAACCAGATTTGCAAAGGTTTGTTCTGTGGGGTAGAATATGTGAAGCTACTCTTGGAAGAGGAGGAAGAACTCGAGGAAAGAGCAATATGTAACTTTGTTTCAAAATCCCTGTGAGGACGCTCAAGAATCTGTTAAATGTTATTCAGTCATTCACTTCAATCATTTATTCAAGATATTCGAAATTTCTTATTATTTCATGTAAAACGTTAAAGTTGTGTCCTCATGTGACCCAGCTATTGCTAATTTAGATAGATCAATAATAATGATAATAATAATAATAATAATAATAATAATAATAATAATAATAATAATAATAATAATAATAATAATTATAATTATTATTATTATTATTATCATCATCATCATAGTCATCATCATGTTATTATTATTATCATCATCACCACCCCCATCATCATCATCATCATCATCATCATCATCATCGTCATCATCATCATCATCATCATCATCATCATCATCATCATCATCATCATCATCATCATCATCATCATCATCATCACCATCATCATCATCATCATCATCATCATAATCATCATCGTCGTCATCATCATCATCATCATCATCATCATCATATTATTATTATTATCATCATCATCATCATCATCATCATCATCATCATCATCATCATCATCATCATCATCATCATAATCATCATCACCATCATCATAATCATCATCATCATCATCGTCATCATCATCATCATCATCATCATCATCATCATCATCATCATCATCATCATCATCATCATCATCATCATCATCATCATCATCATCATCATCATCATCATCATCATCATCATCATCATTGATTTACCATCCTTCTCCTTGTCGAACCAACCATCATTTATCATAATTGTCATCTCCACTCGATGAGATTGAGTGAAGTGCACACGAAATTACTTTGTGGAGACACAACAAAACGTTTAATAGAGTTCGATTGTTGATCTAAACAGCAGTGGAAATCAATCAATCAGTTCTGCCGATGGGCAAATACAGTTCAGTGTCTGTGAAAAGAGTCTTTTCTCTTGCCTGCGGGGCACTGGCTCTGCGACCGTTATGACAAAACCGAATCGGAATTTCGTGTAGGCAAACTCAGTCGAGTGAAATGCCAGACAAGGACGCATTGACTGAACTGACCAACCCAACTACGTACGCCAGAAGGGAAAGGGTTTCGGCCGCTTCAGGGAATTGGAAATGGAAAGACTAATCGTGCTTATCGTGTATTGTTCTGATTTGCGCACTGGAAAAGCGGAAGGAAGGAGCAAGTGGAGAGGAAAGAAGACGAAGAAGAAGACGACGAAGATGATGAAGAAGAAAAAGAAGAAGAAGAAGAAGAAGAAGAAGGAGAAGAAGAAGAAGAAGAAGAAGGAGAAGAAGAAGAAGAAGAAGAAGAGAGAGAGAGAGAGAGAGATTGCAGGAGAAATCTGAAAAGAAAGCAAGGGAGGACAAAATGAGGGGTAGTAGAAGAAAGAGAATGAGAAGAATGAGCAACAGAGGGAGTAGGAGCTGGAAGAGGAGCATGAACAAGGGGAGTTAAGGGAGTGGAGCAGTGAAAAGAGCAGAAGGATGAGGAAGAAGAGTAGAAGGAGAGCTGAATAGGAGGAGTTAAAGGAGAAAAAAGAGGAGTAGTAGTCCAGTAGGTGGTGATATTGGTGGTAATTTGGTGGCGATGCTAATGTCTATTTGGAGATACGGTGATGTGGTGCATGATGTATATGACGTAATGATGCTGCTGGGAGGATGAAGATGACAGTGAAATAAGAGGAAGATGAGAACGATCGATAATATTTGCCACATGAGGAGGAAAGAAGGAGGATTGAGAGATGCTAGAAAGAAAAATGGGTAAAAAGGACATTTTGATGAGATTAGGTGGAAAATGAGGTCAGATAGGGCAGATATGAAAGGGTAAGACAAAGACTAATTTATCGATCGCTGCTAACAATAGCCGTCCTCAGAAGCACTGTGCTCTGATGTCTGAGGTTCATTCAGGGGAGTGGCAAACACGATGCGAGCAATCCAACATCAGGACAAACTTTCTTTACGGATTAAATGTCTCGACAAAGAATTGTCGAATTCAGAGGAAGACAGAAGGACAAAAGGATGGAGGAGGAGGCGGAGGAAGAAGAGAAGAAGGAGAAAGAGGAGGAGGAGGAGGGAGAGGAGGAGGAGGAAGATGACGATGATGAAGAACACAAAGAGGAGTAGATAGACACAGAATCCTCTTCTGTGTCTGTCTACTTCTCCTCCTCCTGGAGAAAGAGGACGAAGACGAGGAATTGAAAAATCTCGAACATGAGGAAGAGGAAGGAGGAGGAGGAGGAAGGAATAGGAAAAGGAAGAACACGATGAGGACGACGATGCATAAGCAGACGGTGGTGATGGATGAGTAGAAGCAGGAAGTACAAGAGGAGAAGAAGAACTTGAGGAAGGAAAGGAAGAGGAAGAACTCGAGGAAGGAAAGGAAGAGGAAGAAGAACAGGAGGGTGTAAAAGAATGTGGTGATGTAAGAGGACAGGGAATGAAAAGTGGAATGGAAAGAGAACAGGAAAAAGAGCAGAAGGTGAAGATAAGCTTCAATAGGATATATGTATATATATATATATATACATATATATATATATATACTATTTGTCATTTGCAATTAGAGTAGCGCCACATCCATCTTCTCAGTTGGTTGCTAGGGAGTCCATGTTCTCTTATTGCCATATCGTCGCTCATTCTCTCACACTATCACAGTACTTCTGTCGTCATTGGTAACGCTAGTTGCCGTATCCACGACGGAAAACGAAGGCATGGCCCTGCGCGAAGCCACGTTGCCGTGGATACTGTTGCCTTGACTACCGAACCACGGGCGAGCGGAGCAGCCCTTTCCGAGCGAGTTGGTGGAGTACTCAGCAGCAGAGGTAATGGCAGACGAAGTGGTAGATATGTGTCTGGAGATACCGTTGGGAGGTCCAGCGTCGCGCAGGATGCCCTTACGCGGCTGGAAGGAGATGGGCTGCGGGGGTAGGGTCAGCGATCGGACCCGCGAGTAGGAGACGGTCTTGCCGGAGGTTGTGTAAGCGCAGTTCGACCCCGGCACGTGCCTGTATTGCTGAGTGGTGTTGGTGGGCTGTTGGCGCGACCAAACGGGGTTAAATGTCGAAGTCGTCTGCTGACCTCTGGCGGTGGCTGTCGTGTTGAGCGGGGGTTGGTTGTTCAAGGCAGAGGTAGCGGCGGTGGTACAGCAGGCCAAGGAGGCGGCAACTTTCTTTGAATGGTCGCCCTCTTCGCTCGGACCTCGGCCGCTGTCCGTGTAAGACCCTTCAGCTGAGGGGATGCTGTCCTTGTCACCTGGACAGTTCACTTGTAGGTCACGGGCGCTCCACACCGACCAGTGCTGAGACTGTAAAGACATCAACAAACACATCAGTAAGATGCACAGAAAACATATCATAACACACATGACGTAACATGATACAGAATAACATGACATAACACAACATAATATAACATGGCGTAGGGTGGCTAAGGAGACATTTATTCCGTGTTAGAATCACTGCAATTTACAAAACATAGCATGGGTATTGGGTAAGAAGCAGGGGCGCCTACAGCGTGACGCACTGGATGCACGTGCGTCCACTCACCAAATCAAATCCAGAGAAGGAATAGGCATTGCATCGATATATTTGATAAACAACAATACGGCATATTAAAACACTAGATGCTATCTAAATTGAATTTTTCTAATGAGTAACTCTGAGTAATTTTCATTGTGTGACTACGAGCGGCGGACAGAGGACGGGTAGGATGGGACGGGACGGGAGGGTGTGCGTCCAATTTTTTTGGGGTGTGCGTCCAATTTTTAAGCCTGCGGGCGCCCATGGTAAGAAGACATTTATTCCGTGTTAGAATCACTGCAATTTACAAATAGCATAGCACGGCTAAAAAGACATTTATTTTATTCCGTGTTAGAATCACCGCAATTTACAAATAGCATAGTGTGGCTAAGAAGACGTTTATTCCGTGTAAGAATCACTGCAATTTACAACCATACAGCAACCAATTCTTCCTAGCCTTCTTTTAAAGCTATGATATTGTCCACCGAGGTACTACAATCATCAAACCACTCTCCTTGTCCAAGTCTACAAATCTTGCACTAAAGAATTACTGCCCTAACGTTCCTGTGTGTTCCTTAAATCATTTATATGGATCTAAACCAATCGGGTCTCCTTGTCGGTTTTTATTCAATGAAGTTCTCCTACGAGGATCGATTCGATCAGATCAGTGCAGATCGTAATATAACAGACAGAGGTGTTAAGTTGCTTCCTTGGATCATATTTCTCCACTCGATCAGCAAAAGGTTAGTTCATATTAGATTATACACAGCAGACGCGTATCGTTTAGGATCACATAAAATCAACTCATATATTCAATAGCAAGTACAAGAGTAGATGCTGTCTCAGCTCCGATCAACTTAGATCACATGAGTTAAACGAGTAACGGATAAATAAGCAGAAATCTACATGCAGAAAAAATGCATAGCACTGGTTTGTATATAGCAATGATATCACCCACACTCGGTCCTATGATCCTTTCACACGTATTCTGCATATTCCTTTGAGTTTTCTACCCTGTATGTTATATCCCGCATGCTTTATAAAAACATTTATTAACTAGTCACTGAAACCTAATTTAGAGCTGATTTATTCGATTGCTGTGTATGTTTTTTTAAGACTGTGTAATCCTGTCGCGTTTGTGTCGACAGGAATAAACGAATATTGATTGATTAACTGCCAACTGTTCGTTCTCTTCCTATTCCTCCATTCATTCTGCTGTAGTTTTTCCTTCCTTTCTCATTTCTAATGTCCTCTTTTCTTCTGCTTCATTATCGTCGCCTTGTTCTTTTTCTTCTTATCCTTCTACTTTTCTACTTTCTCTTTCTCTTTTTCTTCCTTCCTCTGTTCTTCTGTCTCCTCTTTCTTCTTAGTCATCGTCACCGTCATGTCTTACTCCTGCTTATTCTCCTCCTAATCCTCCTGCGTATCGTCCTCCTCTTGTTTCCTGTCCTTGATAATGTGGGTTTTTATGCATTCATGCAATTTAGTCCACTTACTCCTGCTTCTACCTTGCTCTATCTCTTCATTTTTCCGACTCCTAGTGCCACACCAACTCCCTTCTCGTTCTCTGCCTTTCTTCTTCATCTCCCCTTAACCCCATTACCATCACGTAGGCAGTCAGCAACAGTAACGTCAGCAACAGTCGTGATGCGACGCTGAGACCACGTAATGCGGCTCCGAACAGTTATTCACGGAAAGCGGCAATGCAGATCAGGTGCGAGAGATATAACAGGTCGACGAAGGAGTCTCCTCTATCTCTGTCTGTCTTTATCTCTGTTCCTATCTCCGTCTGTCTGTATATATATATATATATAATATATATAATATATATAATATATATAGACAGACAGACAGACATAACTTCTGTCTCTCTCTGTCTCGCTCTCTTCTTAGCCGGCGTGGACTCTTACTCTATGAGTAAGATCAACAGAGTCTCAGAGACCCAGTTTCCCGGTCAAATACGACCATAATCTAATAAGAGCGGACTGGATCAGGTGTTGCGATTTACTTACACTGTATTCTATGTCTTCGGATATTGCTTCTTATTTATTGATATTAGGCCTACATTTGATTCGTTTATTTACAAATCCCATATTTGGTTTTTACTTTAACGTGCATATTCTAATCAGTTGCTCTGACTAGGATTTCCCTAGTCTAATTTATTAATCTGAGTCTGTTCTGCAGGACTTATTAGGCTCCAGTAAAGTCCAGTCCAAACCATGGAATCTAATATAGTCTAGCACAGACTGTCTCTAGTATCGTCTCGTCGAGTTTAATCTGCTCTAGTTTAACCATGTCTATTCTACGCTGTTCAGCGCTCGTGAATAAGCTAGTGCTTTTGCATTTAGCTTTAAAGTAGCGCTCTAAAAATTTCGAGTTTACGATTACGATTACGATTAATCCAACGTCTCAGTGACTACATGATGTCTGCATCTAAATCTTTTAGGAAGTGTCTTGCTTGTCTGGACGACAGTTGCTTAGTCCAGTTTCTTTGGACGGATTTCTTCTGTATTTAGCATTTAATCAGGGCGTATAGAGCTTAAGGGCTAGATGTCTAATTAGCTATTTTTGGCAGAGGTTGTAGTAACAGGGACTTAATAGACAATAGGCAAACAAACCAGACGCTTCGCGTGCTGACATTTTTCCTAATTGTATTAAGTACTGCATCCTCTCAATCTGCTTGTCGCTACCTATTCTTTGGCTTTAGGGTGTTCGCTCTAAATCGTGGGCTGATGAGACAGAATAAGACAACAAAATACACAGGCTAAAACAGAGGCATAGACAGACGAAGACGGATCTGTAGAATCAGAAAGAGACAGAGAAAGAATAGCACGAACAGACTGAGACACAGACAGACGGGAACGCAGGCAGACAACGAGTAGTAGACCATAACAAACAGAAAGAGAGGAGGAGGGAAGGGTGAAGTTTTAGATTTATTAGCCGCAGTCTTGTGAATCCGTTGGCCAATTGCGTCGGCGAGATAAATGGGCGAAACTGCTGTTGCAAGTGTGCGACTCCAGAGGAAGGGGCCGTAGCAACCGGGGCGTGTTCGTCTGATACGCTTGGCGCCAAATGAGCCGTGCCGTCTGAATTGTCCGGCGTAAACGGGCGAGCACTTGCAGTGGAACACTCCCACCGCCTCACCGATAGACGGACGGACGGAAGGACGGACATACCGCAGAAAACACAGATTTTGAAAGCAAGCGTGATTTATATATCGCAAGTATCGGTCACGGCAAAGGCTGTGTTAGATTGAGGACCACTCTAACGCCGATCAGTCACAGTTCTCGCCAATCTAAGGAGGCGAATTTATCTAGCGCGCTGTTGGGGAGCGAAGACACAGCCAGGTCAAGGTCGGCGTATTTATACGAAGCAAGGCGATAAAACAGTATTTACAGTTAGCGACTGTTAGGTACGATAAGAATACACAGCGCAGTGAGTGCATTGCATGCTAGGGCAAGCATGTTAAACGTGTTGGATTTTGCAAGACATTCTACGCTGTTGTTGCATGACGGTCATGCAGTTTGCCTGCTAGATGAAAAAGTGTTAAAATATGCTTTGAATTTTTGAAGGCATTCAACTGTGATGATTTCATATGAGTAGTTAACTTCTACACGTAAAATTAAAATGATGGACGCAGAGTTTCAAGGGCAAAGTAGGATAGGGACAACATGGTCTGGCCCTCATTATGTTTTATTACTAGACGAATTGAGACCTTGTCTTAAAAATATAAACCAATATATATGGTTTGAATATTAAAATGAACTATGAATAATTTACGAGATTTAAAAATAATTACACGTCTAATTACAACGATTGCTTGAAATTGAAGAAACACAAACTTAAGTCAAGCCACTCCACGTGGAATTCTTGAAAAATTATATGAAACCTTTAAAGGACTAGCAAAGGACTTAAAATCGTATGCAAAAACAACTCATTGAAGTATGGATTGATCACATGGTCTCCTGTTACACTGGGATTTATACATTGAGAACATCGCGTCTACGTAGAAATACACTGACGGACGCTATTCCGGTTCCGTTGATTATGTATACGCCAACATCAAAGCTCAAGATGTTTGGGCAATTCGAACGGCACGATGGCAGTCAAAACCACACTATAGGTTGCTCTGAGACTTTATGTCACACCCTCTGAGGGCATGGAAGAGACCAGTTGGAAGCCGAAGATATACATAGATCCGTACGGTGCATGGTTTATCTTCAGTCACTGAACTTTGGCCTCCACACAGTCTGGAGACAATTCCAACGCCGATACGGTTGGCAGAGTCGTGGAAATGGCAACGCTCAGGAAAGGGAACGTCGTCACCGATGACCAATACATTCTTTGCTCCCTCTTATTCCCCTCACCCAGCTATTCTTTCGTCCGGTCAACCAGAATCCTCCATCTCTCCCGACGACCTTGCGCACGTCCGACAATTCGCGCAGTCCATTCTACCGTCCCAGAATGTGCTCCGTCATTAGTTTGGCGATGGGGGGCGGGCGTTTGGGTGGGTGAGCACAATGCATAATTCACCGAGCCTCGACCCAGTATACCTCAACGAAGATAAAATTTAACGGCGAATTTATCTAGCTCCCGATTGGAGATAAAGCGCGCGTGTAGTGGAGTTAGAAACGGCTGCGGGAATTCGGAAACAGACTATTAAAGCGAATGATACGGTTGCTGAAGCTGGGCTGCTGATGTTCATGATGGTGGTTGTGATGCTGGCAGGCATGATGCGGGATTCGTGGACTGCGTTCGTTGGAGGCGACGCTTAATAACAACAACGGAGGGGAGGGACTGAGGGGTTGGGGGTGTTTCTCCTTCGTCATTAGTTACACAGAGGCAGAGATGTAGGAGACATGCAATAAAGACAAAACGATGTCCACGCAAGACATAAAGATAGACTTCACCCGGACAGACAAGCAGACAGACCGATACTACCAACAAACGAACGTAGAAACCAGATGGAAAAAGCAGATAACAGGCAGACATACAGACAGACAGACAGACAGTCAGATCGATACCGGCAGACACGCCAATATGTAGTCAGAAGAAGATTGAGAAAAGCAGATAAACAGATTGACAGAAAGACAGAAAGGCACATAGACAGACAGTCAGCTGAACACACTGTCATAAACGCATAGAGCCAGATAGCAAACAGACAGGCAGACAGGCAGGCAGACAGGCAGACAGACAGGCAGGCCAATACCCTTACACACGCAAAGATATGGACAGAACAAAAAACGGAAATCAGATAAGCAGAGAGAAATACAGACACATCAATCCAGACGAACAGATAAGCCGGTGCGTCAAGTGACCCTACAATATGCACGCTACAATCTATACGTTGCCAGTCTTCTCCCGCAACGGTTGGTCCGCGATCGGCTTAGCAATCAGCCGCTCAAGTTGTCGGCTGGTCCAGTCGACGCTAAATTCTTCAATCCACGGATGGTCAGTGGTGTTGGTCAGTCGGATAGCCAGATGGATTCATCGCAGTGTCCAGTCGTGGCTGGCGTTATCTTCCTTACACGGACTCGTTTTTTTCCCCGAGTCCGTTTTGCCACTGATCCATTGCATCCATGCAACCGACGCATGGGAACCCTCTGGGATCTGGCATCGATGAATACTCTGTCGAGGATAGCGACAGCTGAGGATAGCCACGAGGAGGAGGAGGAGGAAGAGGAGGAGGAGGAGGAGTATAGGAAGGATGGGAAAAAGTCAAGAAGAGGAAAAGAAGCAGGAGGAGAAATGGAGGAGTGTAAGGAGCAAGGATAGAAGGAAGAAGAAAAGGAGTGAGAAAGTGGAGGCGGAAAGAGAGGGACGATAAGACGAAGAGGGAAGGAAGTGGTAGGAGAAGTGACGGAGGGTGCCTGGTGGATCGATGGAGAGTTGGAGGAAACTGGAGAGAATGAGATGAAGGAGGCAGAGGAAAAGGTGTAGGTCTGACCTACTAAAAATCCACGTGTCCCTGTCTTTGCCATCGTTCCGATGGCAAAGACAGGGACACGTGGATTTTGAGTAGGTCAGATCAAGAGGTAGGGATAAAGCATGAGGCAGAGACAGAGACAGAGAAAGACATAGACGTAGAGGCAGAGCCAGAGGCAGCTACATAGACAGTGTCAGATTATCGAATTCTTCTCTTTGTGCCGTCGGCTCTAGGAGCCCTAGCGATCGTCATGCCACACAGTCTCCGTTGCCGTCTTGCTACTTCTCCCAGTAGCCCTTGAGTCGCGCTTTGGCCTGGGAGTCCCACCTCAGCGCTCCGGCCTGGGAGTCCCTCCATCCGCGACCATCGGCGTGGTTTGGTGTGTGGCATGACGATTTTCTTGGCATGATTAACAGGGGTGGTTTGCCATTGCCTTCCCCTGGTTTTGCCTGCCGTGCCCGTTCGTTCCCCCTCCTAGGAAGAGTACTTCCTAGGAAGGGTACTAACGGTCCGCACCACGAGAAGGTGGGCACGGAGGACTTTGGTTCACCAGCCCAGGTCGGATCCGAGTCTACGCTCATCAGAGTCGTCGGTCAGGTCGCCTCCCTGCTTTACTCTGTACCAGAGTGACTGGTGAACCTTTGCGGACCAATTCTTAAGAGGTACGAATGGTAAAAAAAAACAAAGCGTATACGTTGAATGCTCAGTGGAATATGGTTGACTTCACTAATCTCCACTGGACCTTGATACTGAATTCTAACTATCGACCTCGGTTCTATTCCAAAGCAGCCATCGATTCGCACATTTTACTAAAACAAATTGCGTTATTAAGGTCTCCAGATTAGATTATGGTAAAGTAGATAAAATGTCTGCTTCTAATCTAATCTAATCTAATCTAATCTAATCTAATCTAATCTTTAGTGTCGTCATCTTTACGTCCCAGACATCAGTCGATCGTAGTTTTGAGCGACAACGCAATTAAAATTTATAATTCATCGGAGAAGCCGAAACCAGGTTGAAATCCGAGAGACGAGAAACCAGAAGTAAAACTATGTAAGTTGTAACTGAATGACATCAAAGATTTGACAGAACAACGAACTGAATTCAAAAGCTTCGGCCAAAGCCCTAGTCTGTTCGAATCGAATGCGGAAAACACCACGAGTGACAGCATCGAGTTTTCGAGTGCAATATCTGCATGCATGAAGGGTGACCAATACTGAACATGGAATCGAGAGAGGAACAGATAGGTCGGTATGTTAATATGTAATAATTTGTAAACTGAAGGCAGATTTTTACATGGATTCATTGTGCAATGGGCGACAGCCTGTGTAGTGAATGCAATATGGGCATAATATGCTGTTAGTTTTGGCTCTTTCACGAGAGCTTCTGAGCACTTGTATACAGTTTATGCGGATCTTAGTGATATAAAGAAAGAAGCATCGACTACTGTAACTCTTTCTGTTGAAAACCAATGCATTAGCTGGTGGAATTAAAACAATTGAAGGCAAAGAGATCAGAGATGCCTGCAACAAGAGATGTATCTCACAACAGAGGAACTTTTAAGACAATTTTTTTATATGAGAGCGTACGTATACTTTCGAAAAGAAACTTTTGATCCATAACACAAACTAAAACACAATAACAGTCTGAATACAATGACTGCACTTCTTTGTCCGATTGACTGGAATAGACAAAGCATGGAACACTAAGCAACTGTGAGGAACGGCTAGGTAAGAAAAGGCAAGGCAAGTAGAGGTATAGCAAGGTGAGGTAAGGCGGGGTTAGTACGGTATGACGAGGTAAGGTAATTTTAACTGAGGTGAGGCGAGGTATAAGGTAAAGACCTTTCACCAGAAGTGCGAAAACAACTAGAATATAAAACAACAGACAAACAACAAAACAACTGTCTCTCGAATACGGAATCTGTTGTTGCACGTGCGATTGCTGCTTGTCTGGTTTAGCGGAGAACTAGTCTCAGGGATTAGAATCCCATACTCGAGAGGAAAAGCAATGACGTCGTAATCAACAGAGAGAAGACTTGTAGGACTTCAATGGCAAATAATTAAACGCTGCTGGTTCCTGGAACTCAGGCGCCAAAACAAGAAATTGTTTCTTTGAGAACAGAGCGCTTTGTTGCATTCGGTCCTGGCCAAAGCATTGTTATTCTACTGCAGCACAAAGTTCTATTGTTCTTTAAGGGCGTCTAGTATCTCTCTTAGTCCGTCTACGCCTTCCTGTCTGTTTTTATGTGAACACATATAAACAGTAAACACATGAACATGTGAAAACATGAAGTTTTCTTAAGTGATAACAATACTTTTAGAGTAAACTTATCACTTCTTAACATGAAACCAAACGTCTAACACTGACGAACGACCTATGTCATTTGAACTGTTCGTGATACCGAGTTCCCGTGCGTCCTCGCTGCAACAGACCAATCCATTGCATGCATGGACGTCGTGAAAACCAGAAGCAAAAGGATGTCGTGTTAGTTAAAAACTGAAGTGGCTTTTGAACTTCACCCGAAAGATCTCTCCTTTCGGCGACTGCGCATCTGAGGTCAGTTGACTAAGGTGTTCAGTGAACGAACGATTCCGTTACATCACTATACCAAGCACGCCAAACATATTTATATTATTATATCTATACGTACTTCTTAGATACGAGTATGCATATATATATATATATATATATATGTATATATATGTATATATATATGTATATATATATATGCATGCACGCATGCTGCATACATCCAGACAATCACAGTCAGATGCATATACACGTATATATGAATGCATAGATAGATGCAGAAAGTGGTAAGATGAGTTATTGCATTGCACAGAAAAGAAGCCGAATAGGAAAATAAGAATTCCGAGAAGTACAACAGATTAATGGAGCTAGCCGAATAAATGGCTCTAATCCCGCAGCTGTAGGCACGCGCTATATCTTGACAGGACGCTTATGCGCATCAGAGCAGAGGATATATTTTGTAGAAGTAAGAAGGGGACGGACGAACAGACAGACAAACAGACAGACTGACAGACGGACTGATTGATTGATTGTCTTACTTGCTTACTTGTTTACTTGGCCACTGAATAATTGACTTACTGAACGAGTAACTGACTAATTCAACTGAGCAGGCTGGAGAATGATCAAGTACAGAGTGAGCCGTTGAGCAGCTGAGCGGTGAGGCAGAGAATAAGTGAACAATTGACGAGTTAAGTGAATGATAAATGAGCGACAGTAATTGAGTAAGAAATGAGCGAGAGCAATTAAGCGAGTAAGCATTGAGCACTGAACAAGTGAGAAAGAGAGCAAAGTGAGCATCTGACAAATTGAGCGAATGAGCCAGATCGCAGATGAACAAGTGGAGAATTTAGTGATTTGGCAATTGAGTAGTTGAACAAGTGAGCAAGTGAGCGATCGAACAATTCATCGTGTGATCAAGTGAGAAAGTGAGCGATTGAGCAATTGAGCACGTGAGCAAGTGAGAGAGTGTTCTTAGCCGAAAGAGACGGAACACATCGGATGTATTGATCGCTGCAGACAGAAGATAAAGCCAAGTATTGAGAAAACGAAATATGATTATCTGGTTTTGAGAGGAGAACGACTGAGGCTGAAAAGCAGACGGACAAAGAAGAGAGAGACAGAGAGACAGAGAGAGACAGGCAGAGAGAGAGAGAGAGTGAGAGAGAGAGAGAGAGAAGGAAGAGGAAGGGAAGAGAAAGAGATGTAAACCACGGGAGGTTTGATAAAACCATGATGCTTCTGCTGCGGTAGATGATAGAGGATCTCGCTCTCTACCTCTCTGTCTCATTCTTTCTGTCTGTGGCTGTAGGTGTTTCTGTGTCTCCGTGTCAATGACTCTGTGTCCTTGTGTCAGTCCCTGCATCTGTCCTTCCTGTCTTCTTTGCTGTCGCTCCTGTCAGTCTGTGTCTGTGTTTTCATAGCAGTTTCGGTTTATCTCCGTTTTTCTGTGGTCTTGTCTAGAAAGAAAACAGCGTTATCGCGTGGAATATCTGTCTGTCTTTTTTTTGTGTCCCTCCCCGCCCGCCCGCCTGTTTGACTGTTTCTGGTGGTCTATGTCTCTGTATGTTTGCGTGTCTGCGATTCTGCGTGTCTGTCTGTCTGTCTGTCTATGTCTCTGTATGTTTGCGTGTCTGCGATTCTGCGTGTCTGTCTGTCTGTCTGTCCGTCTGTCTGTCTGTCTGTCTGTCTGTCTGTCTGTCTGTCTGTCTGTCTGTCTGTCTGTCTGTCTGTCTGTCTGTCTGTAATTCGTCCATTCACCACTTCTCTCGTTCGGGCGGATGCAGCCATTTGTAAAGCGAACTGCATCGCAAATGACATCGCCGATAAAATTGAAAGTCTACGACAAGAGAAAAAAAGGCGCAGTCAGCAGAATCAGCGGCCGTAGCATCCTCATCTTCAGCCAGCTGCAGCGCCAGCGTCCGTCGTCACCGCAGGGAAACGAGCGGCGGCAGCAGCAGCAGCCAGTGCCATTGTCTGTCGGTGGAGACAGAGGCGGTGGCATAGTGTGTGATGTTTGTATGGCAACCCGCGTCGTTGGCGGCCGCCACAGAGAAAGGCATAAAGAGGACGAAGAAAGAGTCGCTGTGGGAGAGAGAGCGAGAGGAGACGACTCTATGGAAACCATTAAGGAAGTGGGATAAAAATCGAAGGAAGATGTAAACACGGAAGAAGACCGAGCAGAAGACGGCAGATACCGACTTTATAGAAACCATTAAATTCGCAGCTAACATAGGGCTCTAGAAATAACACCGGCGCTCCTTTTGACCATCACGTCGTCCATACACGGCCATGCAAAGCCAGGCACCACGCTGCGCGCTTCGTCGCCGCTAATGGCAAGCCGAGAACGCCATAATTAGACGCGTGCGGAAGGAAATTAATTTAACCGCGGCGAACATTGTATCCCTGGTTATTCGTTAGAATCAGTTTTCCAGTCGACTGAGAAAATGTTCTTCTATCGAAGGGTCGCTCGGAGGAGAAAAAGGCTCATTCTTTAGAATACTTGATTTTGGGTCCGCAAAAGAGTCATCGGTAGTTGTGTCTTCAGAGAGAGGCACGGGTTAACGGCTCCGTCGTCTATGGACGCGCTATTCGTCCAATTCTAGAGACACGGGTGCGTTAACAGCTTGGCTTCTCGTCCGCTCTAGTGCTTGGCTCCGTCTGAAATCAATGGAAGTTCTGTGCAAAATGAATTACTTTTTTGAAAAGATTGTCGTTGCTTTGTAAGAGACTTTGTATGACAGGAGATTCTTTATCAGAACCGAACAGCGAAGAGAAAGAGGAGAAGAAAAGTCGAAGAAAGAAAATGCGAAATGAAAGTGAAAAGAAACTCTGAATAGAAAAAAAGCAATGTCTGTAGAAACGTTGACACAGTTCTAAATTAAACGAGGAAATAATTACTGAGGAAGAAGATAATATTAAGTGAAGCTTTATTGCAAATTAAAATCTGTAGTCTTAATCTGTGTGCATTCTTAAAGGAATGTCTAGTAGAAACTAGCACCAATGTTTCCAGAATGTTTGCCGAAATTTTCTGTCCGTTATGACTGACCTTGTATATGCAGCCAAATAATAATTTGGCCTCTGATTTATAGCAATCGTTGTCTTGCTTTAAGCCACATTAGCTCTCTTCATTAACTGAATTGCAGACTCTATATGTCTGTCAGCAGCCACGCACGTAAGTGGCTGGTGTAGAGAGATACCTACGCCTGCGGAGATGCAATATTATTGCAGTTTGTTTTCGCGTTGAACGAAATGCACTTGTCAACTTATCTTCGGCAGACAGACAGACAGACAGACAGACAGACAGACAGACAGACAGACAGACAGACAGACAGACAGACAGACAGACAGACAGACAGACAGACAGACAGACAGACAGACAAACAGACAGACAGACAGACAGACAGACAGGTAGGCAGACTAGAAGACAGCAACACGGACAGAGACTGAGTGAGTGATAAAGACACAAAGACGCTGACAAAGAGACATCGACAGTCACAGAGACCAAGACATCGAGACACCGACAAGCAAAGGGTCATAGACACAGATACAAAGACACAAATACAGGGACAGTGACAGCCACTGAGACTGAGGCAAGGTCTACGATTCGGCCGAAGTTCACCCGGTCCTTAATTAGCTCGGTGCCAGATGGTCCATGGCGTCGCAGGGGAGCCAGTCAAGAAACGACACCAATCAGTCAGTCTCCACACGGGAAGAAAAGCGTGAACGAAGAGGACGTTCGGGCAAGACGGGAGGCAGTGGTAAAGCGGGATCTTAGGGGAAACTGGGGCGCAGTGGGATGGGAGGAGTTTTGACGCGTTTTCTGGCGCTCTGAGACTTCAAAGCGAATCGTTTTCGATCTGTTTACGAAGCTGCGAGTCAAACACATCAACCCCTCGCACGCAACGCACAGCGCCTCTGGTTATCGGAGGCGACCTTCCGTCGCGACGGATGCGGTTCGAATCCCTTCACGTCCACAGAAATTGACATTTGCTCAGCTAGGTCAGGAAAGGTCTGTTTCCTGACGAGGGCTACTTTTCATCGAGTATAGGGTTTCGAGTGCAGAAATCCGGATGTTGAGTTTAGACTCGAGTATCGAGATGAGATTCTGATTATCCAGTTTCGAGTACAGAAATTCGAGTAATGGATGAGTTTCTCGAGAATCGAATTTCGACTACAAATATTCAAGAATCGAGTTAAGATGCTCGATTTCATAGAATGCAGAATTTTTATCCTTGAACTCTTATCATCTTATGGTGCACATTTACACTTGTATGAATGTGTGCATGTTTGCATATGGTATTTATTGCATTGTTTTGTGTAATATTGTATTCAGTGTTTTAGTTTTCGGGGAGTTGGGGTTTCAACCCCCTATCTCTTCTTCTAACCCCCTCAGCTAAGTAAATGAAAGAATGTTGGGGTCAGGTCTTGGCAGCTGAGTGTTTCGTCTGCAACCTATTAACAACATTAGATGTTGACCTGCGTTTGTGTACTGTGGTAATCTGTAAAATTTTCTACACTCCTCTGTTTTTACTGAAACACTGATTATATTACAACGTATTGCATTTCTAATGTGGCTTTTAATACGATAATCACACAAATCCATGCAGCGCAGACCACGGCTTCATTTCTACGAACGCTTGAGCCACACTAGTGTCCACAGTTAACAGACAGTTACTGCTAGAATGCACTTTGGCATTTGTTTAGCGCCAAAGTTTGACAACTGCCATCAGTGCCGGATTTAGACTTGGCGAGGTCCTTAAGCCTAACCTAGGCCTATATGAAGCTTGGTGGCTTCTTGTTACAAAAATTACACCAGTCTCAGAAAACTTGAAAATATAATTTTATGCCTTTTAATTATTTAGTAGCAAGGTATTTAAATTGAAAAATTCAAATTATTTTCAAATGAATGCATTTACTCAGGCGAGATGGGATTTGCTACATAAGACATTTAAAAAGGTTCCACATAATATATAATATATTATATACAGTACACATAACATTTTTAGAAAGCCCCCAAAACATTTCTGACATTTTTCTAAGGCCCTGCGGATGGTGAGGCCCTAAGCTGTAGCATATTTTAGCCTATGCAAAATCCGGCACTGACTGCCATAATATGTCTCTTTACGGCACAGTAATAATTTTACAGGAGGGTCTGCCATAATTCCGTTAAATATGCTGACTTCACAAAACAGTCGCAGAGATAACGACCATTTCCTGTGCGGCCGGAATGAACTCACTGAGCAATAAAGCGAATGCGAGTCTGCGGGATGTAAGACTAGCCATCAGTTTCTTCCGCAACATCATTATTATAAATGCAGCTATGGTCCGTGTCATAAGAATGCCCTTATCTAGACATATTTATCTGCAGAAGTGAATGAAATAGTGTCATATAGATATATATCATATATATATACATGACGATAGATTCTAATGTCTGGTATTCATGTGCTTCATGAATATTGAGTAGCTAGTTTGGTAGGGTCAAGACTTCACTTTATCTGTCTTTATACTATCGGGCAGTATACGCGGTCTCGGTATGTAAAGCTATATATATATATATATATATATATATATATATATATATATATATATATATATATATATATATATATATATATACACATACATATACATATACATATACATATGTTTGCATATATATATATGCCTCTATATTATACCGAACGCGAGATGACTGAAATAGTCAAATATATATGTACATCCATCTCATAAATGCCTTAATATATTCTCTCAACCAGAATATATATGTGTACATCAAGTATTTCCAAAGTAAACCCATGTCGGTAAGCAATAATAGTGGATTGGAAAATCTGTCATTTAATCTTGACAACTGTATATTTGCCAATATCTTTAGTATAATACACGATCATATCAGTTTTTAAGTCGGTATTAATGTCTCATGAATTTTGAGTAGGGAGATGATGAAACAGAAGAATGTACTATGCAATCTATACATATAAAATATATATTACATAATCCTGTGATGGATTCGTTCCTGGTTGCACTATATATATAGGCCATACCACTCCGCTTGGCTCTCGCTTCTCACTGAAAGTGCACTTTGTATGACGACGGCACCAAGTTATTTATTTGATTTGAAAGCTCTTCATCTAACTCAGCTCTCCAGTTACTGGCCTCTGTTGTTTGCGATGGTCAATCTAGGAGGCCTGTAAATGTGGCGTCACTGGGGGGGGGTGCGGGGTTGTGGGCCGCACCGGGTAACTCCTTCAGAAGATTTGGCACCAAAATGACAAAATGACTGTCTAAATAGTAAATGATTAAAACAAAAATGAAATAAACATATGCATCTGTACTTTCAATTCTGCTAGTTCTTTATGTCACTACTATTACGCCTATGTTCAGTGGTATACAGGACTTACGATTTACGAGTGACATTAGTACAAAAACATTACTAAGGATACTGTATGATCTGGTAAGGGACTAAGAGAGGAGGTCCATGCGGGTGACACCATGACTTACCGCACTGGGTGACACCAACCCTAGTGACGCCACTGACCTGTAACAAGATTCTTTTGAATCCTGAAATCCCTCTCTTTGCATAAGTCAACACTGTCAGAAATGGACATGGTAGAGTCAAAGTTCTGCCCAACTTGCAGATACATTTTGAACGATTAACACCCAATCCACCGAAATGAATAGACGTCAGCCATGGCAGTGAAATGCGTGGAATTGGTAGAGTTGTTTACACCGTATGCAAATCACCTCACTTTCACATTTGGAACATTCAAAGAATCAGTTCATATAATTATATGTCTCACTAGCAACTGATCAGGTTTCTTGATGTCTCGACTGCTGCAACTCACTTTTCATTAAGATTGCTTGCTAATAGGGATATGCACAAAACTACAAATAGTTCAAAATTCTGTGGCAAGAGCCATACCAAAGGTTTATAAGCATCACCTCATTACATCAATTCATTACAATGGCAATTCATTACAATGGCAATTCATTACAATGGCAATTCATTACAATGGCAATTCATTACAATGGCAATTCATTACAATGGCAATTCATTACAATGGCTGATCATCGAGCAATGAATTCAGTTAAAAACTGTGCTCAAATCAGTCGAACTATATCCGCTCCTTGCTCACCCATAGTGCCAGCAAATAGTGCACTCTATGAACGGACGCCCTAACTCTGGTTCTACATTGCATTAGAACAATGTTAAGCTCTCAGAATTGTTCGGTGGCTGGTCCTAAGCTTTGGAATTCACTGCTGAGTTTCGTGTGCTCTGTTACTTTTCTAATGCCATTCAGAACCAAAGACTCAAAACTAATTCTGCAGCTTGTTAACCCTCCTTACCATTGGCTTCTAGTTTCTCCGACTTATCGATGGACTCTGACTTTGACTTTGACTGTATAGAGTTTCACTTGTAGCAACCGTTGATTGATGCTTGGTGCATTTTTATAACGGCGCTATAGAAGTCATTAGATTATATATATTATATATATGTATATATATACAGTATGTATATATATGTATGTGTGTGTGTGTGTGTGTGTGTGTGTGTGTGTGTGTGTGTGTGTGTGTGTGTGTGTGTGTGTGTGTGTGTGTAGGTGTGTGTGTGTGTGTGTGTGTGTGTGTGTGTGTGTGTGTGTGTGTGTGTGTGTGTGTGTTTGTGTGTGTGTGTGTGTGTGTGTGTGTAGGTGTGTGTGTGTAGGTGTGTGTGTGTGTGTGTGTGTGTGTGTGTGTGTGTGTGTGTGTGTGTGTGTGTGTGTGTGTGTGTGTGTGTGTGTGTGTGTGTGTGTGTGTGTTTTCAGCAGCTGCTGATACCTTGTGCAATTGTCATGGGGAATAATAATATTAGGCCTAAGATCAGACTATGGGGAAACGGTGTTCTGTGTCCTGAATCAGCGCTAATCAATGAATCAACAGCAACAACAATAATGATGATGTTCATTTTGTTGTTTTCGGACGTTGCTTCAAGAACCTGAGGGATAATAGCTATCCCGAGGCGAAAAAATAATAACAACAATAACAATAACAACAATGGAGAATTCATAATTAGTTCTATACACTGATTAACTATGATTATCTCTGTGAATGTTTGGCTGAATGTAGTAGGCCTATATATTAAATATTAAGGTAGGTGCCATTTGCACACAAATAGCCTATGTTATGCATGACTTAGAAGAGCCTATTCATCACAGGCTGATTACATTTAGGCATTTATATTTCTAATCAGTGAATGAAGTAATGGAAAAGTTTTGAACAGAAGATCAACCGTTAGCCGTCTGTAGTATTCTTCTCTCATTCTACTTTTCATTTGTTAAACATTGTGAGCCATACATATGCAAAAAATGGTTGTATCGTTATCCTACATACATTCTTGCCGTTGTTTTCTTTGTTATTTTCCTGCTTCTCGATAACTAGTCATTGTTTTAAATTCCTGTAAAGGTTTGTTCAGTTCTCCTTTATTATTTCGCAATTGCCACCAGAAAGAATTATGCATCCACCTATTGCGATATCTCGTAAGTGCTTCACTTGAAGTGAAGACAGTTTTTTTACAAATCCTACTCTGATTCCTCCTATTCCCATTGCCTCTCTCACCGCTCCAATTATAAACACCATCCACCATATCCGACTGACTGTCTGACTCTTGGCTATTGACCTGGAACGGAATTTAACATCATCTGCCTATCGATTTCGTTTTGACTGAGCGCCTGTGAATAAGCTTGTTTCCACAACTTAGCTGAAGAAATTGGATGTCTGGTGGATGACCTACTTACTTACTTACTACTGGTATTCAGATGACTACGGCTTGGCTTTGGTGCGCCATCGGTTAATGCATTGTGCACTAGACACCGGCGCTATAGAAGTTGAATATTAATGTTCTGTTTATTCATGTCGTTTTCTTATTTTATGTTTTTAATTAAAGAAATTTATGTGGCGCCACTCTACTTATCAGAAGCGCTCTCAACGCTAGTCTACCTGATGCTATATCGCCAAGAACAGAAATTTCACCAGTAAGCGAAACATTGTACAGAAAACTAGGAGAGTCACCGGCGGCTGGCTCTCACACACAGAGACAGGGGGAGAGAGAGAGAGAGAGAGACAGAGAGAGAGAGAGAGAGAGAGAGAGAGAGAGAGAGAGAGAGAGAGAGAGAGAGAGAGAGAGAGAGAGAGAGAGAGAGAGAGAGAGAGAGAGAGAGAGAGAGAGAGATATGCACGCAGACACACAAAGCCCTCACACACAGGCACACACAGACACACACACACACAGACGCAAACACAAACACACAGACACAGACGCGGACCGCAACCAACGGATTCCAATGCAGTTGACAGGTAACATCATAATCATGGTCTCTGGATCAGGTTACGTTGTATAGTCTTATATGTCGGTTCCGCTTTCAGTTGAGACTCCAATGTCACGAAACACCAATAACCCAACCTCAGTTCATCCAGGTTTCTGCCGCTCTAACTTTTGACGATCTGGTGTCGTCTTAGAATTTCGTGCGTACCTGTTGAAGTAGGCCTATAGTCAGGAAATGTGCCAACGTGTCCCTGCTTGGCTGTGGACATATTTTATCCTTGCCACATAATTATGAGGTTCGGAATGTCATTTGACGATATAATATGCAATAATATTTTTACGCTGTTCTTTTGCGTTTCTCAGTTATTAGTATCCGATGTTCTAAACGGAATTTTTTGGAACATATTCCATAAAACGGAATGTTTTGGCTTTTCATTTCGAAGGTATCTCGTCAGGAATCGCAAGTATACATGTCATCACGAAGCACCTGATAGACATGGGGTTGAAATCATCGCAGTCAGACAACGTCTTTAGCGTGACCACGCCCCGATTGTCCGGGACAGTCCCGGCATTTGAAAAAAGTCCCGCGTCCCCTTTCCGGAACAATGAAACGTCCCGGATTTATTTCTTGTCTATAATTAAATGCGTAGAATTTGCTATTTTAATTTTCCAATAATTAGAAAGTAAAACATAGCAACATCAACTCTCGTGGCTTGCTACTTACCTCGAGAATCGCTCTCAGGTAGTGTACTACAATGGAGCCTTTTCGGCCATGCGTGCAATTAACATTGGAGTTCTTCAGGGATCGAACTTGGGACCGCTGTTGTCCCTAGTCTACACTAATGAATCTCCAAACGCCTCACCGCTTATAGTTTTCGTTTCGATCAACAAATATGCAGCGCAATCCCAAAATTGATAAATTCGCGGCACGATGTAGGCTTAATGCAGTAATAATATTTTGCACTGTTCTTTTGCGCTTCTGAGTTATTAGCATCCGATATTCTAAACGAGATATTTGGAAAATCTTCCACTAAACGGAACGTTTATGTAAAAATATGTTTTCATTTCGACATCGGCTCGTCACGAATCGCAAATATATTTCATCACGAAGAGCCTGATAGACATTGGTTGCAATCATCGCAGTCAGACAATGTCTTCATAACAACAATTAAGATGAAGCTGCTTTCAAACTGTAACTGAAATTCTGTCTATTGTGTAACTTTTAATAATTGACTGACATAAAGCATTGCCAAGCACCCTGGGCGCAGCTCGATGCAAGAGCTGCTATATAAATTTTCGTCATTATATGCACTCGGTTTGATACAAATATTTAATGTATCTATTGCGTAATGTAGTAGCCTACGTAATGTAGTAGTGTAACATGTATGCATTTATTTATGTATGTATGTATGTATGTATGTATGTATGTATGTATGTATGTATGTATGTATGTATGTATGTATGTATGTATGTATGTATGTATGTATGTATGTATGTATGTATGTATGCATGCATGCATGCATGCATGCATGTATGTATGTATGTATGTATGTATGTATGTATGCATGCATGCATGTATATATGTATGTATGCATGTACATGTATGTATGTATGTATGTATGTGTGTATGTATGTATGTATGTATGTATGTATGTAAATTATATATATATATATATATATATATATATATATGTAGGTATCTGGACTTTATCAAGCGTATTTTAGGAACCCTCAAATGCGCAGTGAACATGGCTGTCAAAGGGATCTGAACTGGTTTAGTGCAACTAAACCAAAACTAAAAACATACGTTGGAATACGAACTGTAGCACGTAGTGTAACTTAATTGTAATGAGGCATATTATAGCATATAACCAGTGGGTGGCCGAACTCAATGGATGGCCGAATTCAGTGGATTTTCTACCTCGGTGGGTGGTCGAAATCAATGGGTTGTGTAACTCGGGGGATGGTCGAACGCAATGGGCTGTATAACTCGGTGGGTGGTCGAAAATCAGTGCGTGGTCAAGCTGGGTGGGTGGTCGAACTCAATGGGTTGTGTAACTCGGTGGGTGGTCGAGATCAGTGCGTGTGGTCAAACCCGGTGGGTGGTCGAACTCAGTGGGTGGTCAAACCCGGTGGGTGGTCGAACTCAGTGGGTGGTCAAACCCGGTGGGTGGTCGAATTCAGTGGGTGGTCAAGCCCGGTGGGTGGTCGAACTCAGTGGATTGTGTAACTCTGTGGGTGGTCGAAATCAGTGGGTGGTCAAAACCCGGTGGGTGGCCGAACTCGAATCCTGTGTTTGATCACGTTCGGTTTGTTCGTATTCGGTCTTTTCCTGTCGGCGGTTATCACTGAGCGGCGGATATAGGACGACGACGTCCTCGAGAGAAGCGTTGTTGATCGGAAGGTACTTAGACGGAAATGCCTCTCTTGTGGCGCCACATAAAGGTCACGTGGTGGCATCATGCGTCGCCCTCTGTCGGATTTCGACCGGAGGTGGTATACGAAGAGCTCGGCCCGGCGTTAATTCGTCTGCGTCGGAGATTCGGAGGGAATGGGGTTGGGGGGGGGGAGAGGGTAAGGAAAAGAAAGACGGCGAGGGTGAGATAACGAGGAGATAGAGTAGGAGGAGGAAGAGGAGAGGGAAGAAGAGGGGAACTGTCGACTGACTGGATGGCGAAATAATTTCTACATCAATCGATCGTCAGCTACTGTGTACACCAGCGTGTGTGTGTGTGTGTGTCTGTGTAGGTGTGCGTGTGTGTAGGTGTGCGTGTGGGTGTGTGTACCATGTGTTTGTGTGTGTGCGTGTGTGTGTGCGGGTGGACATGCGTTAGCTATGGGGAGGCAGCGACCACCCAGTGATTGTGATCACGTTGTGTGTTCGGACATCAATCGCAACTGAGGAAGATAATTGAAACGACCAAATGGATGGAAGACAGGAGGGGAGGAGGAAGAAGAGGAGGATGCGGAGGAGGAAGAGGAGGAGGAGGAGGAGGAGCAACCAGAGGACGATGGACAACCGGAAAAGAGCAACAGAGGAGAGACGCTGCAGGTAACAATTAGACAACCGATTTTTGATATGATGAGTCTTGATGAGCCTCCCACCGACTAAGACCACCAGCGGAGAGCAGCAGTCACGTGCTGCACTCGACTATGCACTACATGAAACCTCCGAATGCTTACTGTTACGATATACGACATCAAGTCCTTCAGCAGCTGAAAGCGCGCCTAAATATTAACGATGGACCCCCCCTCCATTCAATGCAATCACGGGCGATGTGTGACAAAAAAGGAGTCGACCACCCACCGAGGTAGACAACGAACTGAGTTCGACCACCCACACACAAAATCACTGAGAAAGATTTCGACTGAGCCACAGACAAGTCTTCGACCAAGTTCTGAGCGAGATCACATATACACACATCGATTAACCGACGACCCGCTGATATCATATACGAAGTCACCGACCACCCACCGAGTGAGCACGAGCACACACGGAGTCATCGACCGCCCACTGAGTAAGAGCACAAGGAGTCACCGACCACCACCACCGAGTAAGCGCATATATGAAGTCACCGACCGTCCACTCTGAGTGAGAGCACATACAAAGTCACCGACCACTCACTGAGTAAGAGCACTACGAAGTCACCGACCACTCACTTAGTGAGAGCATATACGAAGTCACCGACCACCCACCGAGTAAGCGCCCACACCTAGTCGCCGACCTTCCACTTTGTGAGGTCACCAGCAGAAGTCCCAGTGCGCTAGATTCTGCTTCAGTGAAGCGATTTGTCTGGCGCGCATCGATTTGGCCACAGCTGAATAAAACACGTCTACACGATAAGCCTTTTTATACGAAAAGAGTTGCTTACAACATAGCTGCAGAGGAATTCCGTTTAATAAAGGATGATCTATTCCTCGAGGAATTCGTTCACATCCAGTTCTTTAATATAGCAAGTCCATAGATCCTTGTTTCCAACTCATAAAACTCTCTCTATAGTTTCCTTCCGATTATCTCCCCCTTTCCTATTCGAAAGAAGAGAGCTCTACGTCCCAAGTCTTCCACCTGTTTCCTATTTCTGTTTCTCTGTTGACTTGACAATGTCTTCGAGTCTGTCTAGATTACAGAGGTGCGCAACCTTTTCGTTAATATCGGCCGCATTTAATGAATACATCATCATCACGGCTGCCAAGATATCTGCTATTAAGACATTTAAAAATATATTGTGATGAGAAATAAGATTTATTAATACAGTGGCGATGTCCAGAACAATGTGCTTACTGTTACAAAAATGTTTATTGGCATCTATTCCTTCTCCAAGAACTTAAGTGCCATATCCTTTCCAGCACATATTAATATAAGGAATAACAACACGCGCGACTGAGACTCCTCGAGACCTTTAGTCGTATTCCAGACATCCCGTTGTTGTCCATCAATTGAGTTCTGTACTTGTTTTTCAAATACTTCATCCATGGCAATAGAAGTCTACTTCATGCAAATAGGCGCTTCCGAAGAAGACCAGGTGTGTCACATAACTCCTGTGGGCCTAGCTTTTGATGCATAAAGCAAAAAGTTGTGCCTTGTTGTGACTGATTCAAAGTAGGCCTATTCCAGAGACGTGAGAAATTTGCTCTCGCTTAAATTAAGGGACAATTTTTTTATTCTTCATGGAATAGGATTCCACAGTTTCCTTATTTATGTATTAATGCACACACGGCCGCCATAACTTTATCATTAGATCAGCCGTCCACGACCGCCAAATTCTCCCTCTCGCGGCCGCAGGTTGCGCACCGCTGGTCTAGAAGTACATGCATTTGCTTCCATAGGTCTTTGAGTCACTCTACGTTTCTGCTTGAGTATGTCTTCGAGTCTCTCTGCCTGTCTGTTCTTGTGTGTCTTCCAGTCTGTTTGTTTGTCATTGCGCGTCTCTTTTTGGCGCCTCTGTTTCTTTTGTCGGAGTGTGACGGCAATAATTGACTGGACTGTGATGCATTGTCTAATTTAACACGTCTAATTATATTTGAGGTCCTCATGTTTTGACATCTCAAAAGCAGCCAAATGCATTTCATGATTCAATTTGTCTTCGTTTTAAATCCACAATATATGTTAGTAAATGTGTACGAATATATATATACGCATATAATTTTTTCACATATATGTATGAGTTTTAACGAAGACCTTTTTCTGTGTATATTTCTGCTATCATACTGTAATATACACATATGTACACATATGGTCTATCTCATTATATCTAGTGTGGTATCATGTGTTCAACTGTTTAAATGTACGTGTATTGCGTATATATATATATATATATATATATATATATGTGTGTGTGTGTGTGTGTGTGTATATATATGTATATATATCTGTACTACAAAAACAGTTGTTGCACAGGCACAGAGTTGATATATTATGACTGTGTCGCGTGGTTAATATTTTTAAGAACACCGTAACAAACGACGTAGCTTCCGTGTTAAATTAGTGACGACACGAGGGAAAGGCGGATATGACGGAACATTCATCATATTTCAATATGGCGTCTGGCGGTGTCTGTGGTGTCGGCGGCACGGTCCTTTGAAGTGGCGGCGCTCCTTTGAACCGGGTCCTTTGATGAACGTCATCGCACGGACTTCGTGGATTAGAGTGTGGAGTTCACGATTCCAGTGTCCGGCCGACGACTGTTTCCACGTTCACCGAGACAGTCTTTCCACCTTTGCTCGGACGCGGCGGCGCATCAAAGAAGATGCAAACAGGTGTGCGACGTTATTAAAGACCGACCGCCAACAGGTATGACGGACCTTTGACAATGCCTTTGTATTTGATACTGATGGGTTGGCGGTACGATGAGAGGGTTGTGGTCAGAGAGGGGCTGCAGATCCATCAGCAAACGTTAAGATCAGAATGTACGATCCTTAAAAGGTCAAAGGTCAAGGGATATGTGGCCTGAACCTGCCTTTCTTAGCTCTTCTTACCTTGAGTAATGCATAGAAAAAGAGCAGACAAGATCAATGCACCTGCAGTCTAACAAGTAAAGGGATTAGATTTAGACGGACGGACAGACAGACAAATATATATTAAGAGACGAATGCAGAGGGTGAAAACAACTTTAGAGGACGTTTGTGCATATATATTTTCCCTTTTATACGAGGGTAATTCCTTACGCTTCAGTTAAGCTTGAAATTAATGTCTACAGACAGCAGGTAGACCTACTATTATTGTGGCAAAATCTGACAAAATAAATCAGCTGTCTGTTAACAGAACACACTTATTGAACACATTAATTGTGTCCTGTATGTATGCGCGTATGTATCTATTGATGGATGGATGGATGGATGGATGGATGGATGGATGGATGGATGGATGGATGGATGGATGGATGGATGGATGGATGGATGGATGGATGGATGGATGGATGGATGAATGAATGCATAGATGGGTTAAGACACTTACATTGCGTTTTTGAAGAACCTCTATAAATGCTGCAAATGTCTAACAACCACAATAAAACACGACACTAATCGATTCGCTACAGGACCCACTGAATTGTTTCTCTTTGTTCTGAAGCTGTCTGTTTATTACCTAAGCGTCTTCTTAGAACCTCTGAGCGACACTCGAACAGAACTAACGGTTGCTTGTTTGAAATAGTTGGGTTGCAGGCACTTAATTCAATCAAATATTTGCTACGGATACTGGAAAATGATTATCGTCAATACCAGACACGTAGGTGTCGCGTTTCTCAAATAATGGTTGGGCACAGCTAAAGTCAATGTGGCCAGAACCTTCTAATAAAGCCATTTCAGTGTGTCGTTGAGATAGAATTGTGAGCTTAGGCAAAATGTCTACCAACACGCGACACTGAATGTGTCTTATTACCAGACACTCGACGTCTATGAGTTTCACGGCCACACTTGCAGAAACTACTTTTCGTAATCGTAACCGTAATTTTAAACTCTAAAAATCTAAAGCTCGTCTTAAAAGCTAAGCGCATGGCACCAGCCAACCAATTCACTATAACGCTGCGTCAAGTACGAGGGGTTGGCTGGGCGATGAAAGAGAAATCAATGCAATGTAATGTAAATCTCCGAAATTGCTCAGCACCACACGAATATCCGCGTCAGGGAGATCATCTTACTGCGCCAAATCAAATCAAGTTCTCAAGATTCAGGTTTTTCAGTCGGATCCGGTGCAAGGTCAGGATCCGGGAGTCAAGTTGAGGAGACAGCACGGTGCTAGCCTACGGTATACAAGGTAGTCGTGGGATGGTGCAGGAGAGAGGGCAAGCGGGGAGTGCTGAGACTGACAGGCAAGAGGGGGAAATTGAACGAAGTAGCGTAGATCTTTGGGGAATTCGCTCCGAAGCGCTGTCGCAACGTAGATTAAGAAGCGTGCCGCAGAATTTGGTAGAGGAGGAGGAGACTGATTTTGATTGATATGACGTTTATTGAACGCCCATAACAATCGATATTACGATCATTCACAGTAAAATATTAGTAGTCATCCAACGTTGAGACTAAAAGCACAACAAGTCCCGCTAATATAGAACCACATTTCTTAAAACAGTTTCATGACGACGTTTCAAACAGTTGCACATTATCATCAGGTTTTTTGTTAACTTTGTACGTTTTATATTAAATTAAATATGTTTCACAGTAAAGCCCGCTGCCGCCAACAGTTGACACTTTAAATGTCACTACGTTCCGCCTAAGATCATTCTATAGATGCAACAGAATGAGAAATAAACAGAAACATCGTTTAAAAATGTACATATGCATATGTGCACGCAGTTATATCGTGTCTGTCCAAAGCGAAGATAATGTTTTATGCATTTCTTAAATTGGTGCCCAGTGCCGTCTATGCCTTAAGCACAGACGGCAAGGAATTCCAGATGGCTGGCTAAGCGCATACCAGACAAAATTATCGAGTGCTATCGAGTGCGAGGAAATGCCTTACGCAATTTATTTCCGGAGGATCCGTTGTATTGGGTTGGACATTCGATGCGCGGATAAATTAATCAGTGAAGGGCGACGGGAGAAGCTGTTTGTTGGAGAATCTATAAATAAAAGACTATAATTTGCAGCTGAGTAATACGATGGAAAGTCAATGATCTTGACTGGCAGAAGTTGAAGTTGGAGATTGTCTATTGATTGTGCGTTTAATGAGGATATCGTGATCTGTGGTATCGAAGGCGATCACTGGCGTAAATTTGCCCAAAATATTGAGAGGGGGGGATACATTTGGTTATTTATTCTACACTTGTTGTATTGGGTGTACAGTTCATCTCAATTATTGGGAGGCACGGTCCCCGAGTGCCCCCCCCGCAAGAGTCTACGCCTATGAAGGCGACAGAAATGTCTAAAAGAACCAGACAAGAGATTTTTTTCGACCTATCGCCATGGAATCGTATGGTATCGTATGGTATCTGGATATTTATAGAGCGCCGCTCACAGAATATACTATTCAGCGCTATGTTTGTTGTATAGCGAGCTGAGGATGTTTGATGTAGGCAGATTGGTTGGAATTTATGGGTTTCTTGGAGGTGAGATAGCCAATGAGGCGAGAGAGATAGGAAATGAGATATTTGAAATTGGACGATAGCTAAAGAAGATTTATTTGTCTGGGAACGGTTTATAGCAGTGGTTTAGCGACTGAGGTTTTGAAGTGCATATATAGAAAAAACATACCGGTGGATAGAGACAGGTTGATGATCTTGATTGCATAGTAGGGACGAGAAAGGTTGAACAGTCTTTGAGTACAGAGGTTGGATTGGGTCAAAGTTCGCATTGTTTATTTTGAGAGGAACGAATGTGAACAGTGATTTCGGCTACAGAACCAAGCTCGTAAAGGTGAAAAGACGCGGTAGGCGAAGAAGTTGTGATCATCTGAGGGTAAAGAATCAGTTTGCATGGAAGTTGAGGTTGAAACTGAGACAGAAGAGAGAAGAGAGAGGAAGAGAGATGAGAGAGAGAGAGAGAGAGAGAGAGAGACAGACAGACAGACAGACAGACAGACAGACAGACAGACAGACAGACAGACAGACAGACAGAGAGACAGAGAGTCAGAGAGACAGAGACACAGAGACACAGACACAGACAGAGACAGACAGAGACAGAGAGACAGAGAGACAGAGACAGAGACAGAGACAGAGACAGAGACAGAGAGACAGAGAGAGAGACAGAGAGAGACAGACAGACAGAGACAGAGAGAGAGACAGACAGAGACAGAGACAGAGAGAGAGAGAGAGAGAGAGAGAGAGAGAGAGAGAGAGAGAGAGAGAGAGAGAGAGAGAGAGAGAGAGAGAGAGAGAGAGGAGAAGAGAGAAAGAAAGAGAGAGAACGACAGACAGACAGAGAAAACGGGGAAGGGAACATAGAATCCTGGTTAGGAGTAACACAATACAGTACACTACAACTGTATTTGAATATATCATCCTTCCATTGTACAGAAGTGTACACACAGCCATTGGACAGAGAGCATCGATGGCGCTGAGCAACTGTGCGAAAAACGTCTTTCTCAATGTTCCTATACACCGTAATCGCCTCTGGATGGCTCCAACGGAAGGCGGCCGGTTAGACTTTTAAGAGCCAGGCGTGCACTTAAGTGTGGATTCCCTTTCCAGCCACAATAACAGTGTCTAATATAGTCCGACATGACCCAGAGGGGCTAATGTATCTTCGCGGCCACTGCACGACGACGATTCTGACGAACGCGTGTTATAACTGTTGATATTGCTATTGATCCGTTTGATGTTTTATGAACCTCGGTTCGTACCCTAACGAACCATATTCCCATAAACATCAGCCAAGGGTTAACTGTGCACAGTCGCATTTCAAAGTCCGACTGCAGTCAATGCGGCACTGTACCAGTGCAAGTACTGTCTGGTCACAGCTGACACTCGTGTGGTCTATAAAGCTCTGATTTACGCTCTTAAAAGTATTGTCTGGCGAGAGCAAGAGTAGGCCAATGTGATCTGGTGCACAATTAAAAAAGTTATGTAAGATAATTCACGCTAATGAAAAGAAAGCGTTCCTTCGAGGACTTAGGTTTGTCATTAATGTGCAATTACTTCAACTTACCCAATTTCACTGGTAGCAAACACGCTATATCTTCAAACGTATACGCTACAATACTCTCTTTCTGGTAATAAAGCAAGTCACTTGTGGTCTGGGTCAATGCACTGTTGTAAAGCTAGTATAACAAGCCTCACTTGGTTGCCTCGCATTGCACAACACTTGAAACGCTTGCTTAAATATACAGCCATATAAAACATGCACGCGCACACACGCGCGCGCGCGCGCGCACACACACACACACACACACACACACACACACACACACACACACACACACACACACACACACACACACACACACGCAACTACACACACACACACACACACACACACAACTACACACACACGCAACTACACACACACACACACACACACACACACACATATGTATGTATGAGAGTTGGAACTCTTAGTCTCTGTTTTCCTTTTAGATTTAGTTCAAAAAGACCCAACGCTACACACACACACACACACACACACACACACACACACACACACACACACACACACACACACACACACACACACACACACACACACACACACACACACACACACACACACATACACACACACATACACACCTACACACACAAACACACACATCAGTGTCTACAGTTTGCTGAAGTTTTCTTTCGCGAGAAATACGTAGAAATTTCAGCAATAAGATTTTTATGTAACGGGCAAAGGTCTGCCTATATAGTCTCACTGGAGTCTTTTCTTCCTTGATAAAGAATGGCGCCGTCGTTGGGCGCAGTGCCACTGTGTGTAAGTCGCAGACAGATTTACTTACAACCGGATTCAGTGCATCAGTCGTAAATTGAATGTTCATCAGAGTTTGGATGAAATTTGGTTCAACAATTTTCTACTGACCATAGACGCAGTTTTACCCTAAAGAACTGTTACTGAAGATGTGCTAAATATAATGCTACGGAACTGTCCCTGAAGATAGGCCGAATATAATGCTAAAGAACCATTTCTGAAGATGTCCTAAATTTAATGCTAAGGAACTGAAAATATGCTAAATATAATGCTAAGATGTGTTAAATTTAATGTTAAAGAACTGTTCCTGAAGATGTGTTAAATTTAATGTTAAAGAGCTGTTCCTGTAGATACAGCCCTGTACCCTGTATGCTGTTTAATACTGAGACACTGCAGCTCATTGCTCAGTTCATTACTAAAGGACTGTTATGTTCTATAAAGCTGTAAACTGTAAGCGTGTTTCTGCGCAGGACTGCTCCTTGCTCGGTTTTGTAATAAACTATTACTACTGACTCATTCTACGATAGTATGCATTGGATAGTTTCATTCTTAAAACTACTCCTTGTTTCACTGCGGTTTTCTACTAAAACACGTCGAAACGTGAAATAAGTTAGGCGCCTGCCTTAAAGTGGAATATGCTGGTTCAAGCCCAGGACAGAGGGACCTTGGCAATACTTTCACGCATAGTTGTTCTGAAACTTCGATATCCCTTCAATAAATAGATGAAAATAAATGAATAAATAGTAAATTCAATAAACCAATAAACGACATAATGAATTAGTGAATTAATTAATATTATAAACAATCAAAGAATTTCTAAATGAAATAAAATAATATGAACGAAAAACTAACATAATAACGCATAACTGGAATAAATAAACGCAATTAGATACATGATAAAAATATATAAATGGAATGAAAATATATCTGAATAAATGAAATAAATAGCACATCAGATGTAACTGATTAAAAGCAATGAAAGTAATAGAAGACACAAAGAGATTGGTCTCTGCTGACCTGTAGGCGACTGAAGGAAAGTGCATCCGGTTTCTCGAAGTTCACCGGGCCATCGGCAGGTGGCGCTTTCTTGACGGGCGTACCCTCTATCGACGACGCCCCGATGAAGTCATTTGGTGCAATAGTCAACATGTCGACGGGTTCCATGCGACAGCTGTACTTGCCCCTTCCACGCTCCCTCTTGGCTCTTCTAACAGCTGCCGCCACCCCCACGACGACGATACAACCGACCAATAGGAGGACGCCACAGCCGACGCTGACCACGATTTTCAGATTACTTCCGGTCAGTAGGTCCGTTTCCGGTTGTTTTGTGTCGGCGAAGAACGGAATAGAATTGTTGACCACAACGCTCAGTTTGGCCGTAACCGACTTCGCCGGAAGCCCATGATCCACCGCGGCGACAGTCAACCGGAAAACGCGATGGTCCAGCTGGTTGAGGTCGCGCGTCACGAACACCGATCCCTGAATCGGGTCGACCCGGAAGTAGTCGAGTTCCTCGGTCGCCTGTGTTGCGTCAGTGACGCCGAGAAGGCGGTAGGTGAGTCTGGCGTTTGTGTCTGCGTCTTGGTCGGTGGCTGAGAGTACGGCGGCTACGTACCCGGCGGGTACGTGGCTCGAGATTAATACGGTGTGGTTGATGTTCGACGGAAACTCGAAGACTGGGGCATTGTCGTTTGTATCGATGACGGACACGATGACGTTGGCCGTGCTGCTGTACATGGTCAGTTCCGGTTCGAAGACGATGACGATCAGGTGGTAGACTGGCTGGTTCTCGCGGTCGAGGGTCTGTCGGGTCCAGATGGTCCCGTTGCGCGGATCGATGGTGAAGCTGTCCGTCGTGAATGTCTCACCGCGGAAGGCGTAGGTGCAGACGTTCATCGGAGGAAGATCGCGGTCCCTGGCCGAGACGCTTCCAACGGAACGCCCAGCTGGTTCGTTCTCGAGGACTGAGAAGGAGTAGCTCGGGTGGATGAAGACGGGTCGCTCGTCGTTCACGTCTTCCACGTTCACGACGACGAGTGCTGTGCCGGTCCTCGCCGGGGAGCCAGCGTCGATGGCGGCCACGTGGAACCGATGAACGCTTGTCGTCTCGCGGTCGAACGCCTCTTTGGCGGAAACGGTGCCTCGCTGATCGATGCTGAACAGCGCTGCCGCTGGACCGAGAACGCTGAAGCGGAACTTCCGGTTGTCGCCCAGATCCGGGTCAGTGGCGTTGACCTGCAAGATGGTGGCGCCGATGAAGTTGTTCTCGGTGATTGAGGCGCTGTAGACTTCGCGGACGAAGACCGGGGCATTGTCGTTGATGTCTCCCACACGTACCTGGACATGCTTGACCCCGATCTGCGCTGGCTCCCCTGCATCAGAGCAGACGATGCTGACGTTGTAGCTGTCGATGGTCTCGCGGTCTAGCGTCGCCAAGGTCAGCAGCTGGTACTCAGTTTCAGACTGGGGCAGGAGTGGCCGCTGGACGAGCGAGAACTGACCACTGTTGATTCGACAACTGACCGTTCCGTTGCGTCCGGCATCGGGGTCGGTGACCGTGATGTGGGCGACGAAGGTTCCGACCTGCGAGTTCTCCGGAACGATCGTCTCTTCTGCTCGGACAGTGGTCAGCGTGTTGACCGTGATTTTCGGTCGGTTGTCGTTGAGGTCAGCGACCGTGACGATGACCGTTACGTCAACCGGATGCGAGTCGGTGCCTTGATCCTCGGCTGTGACCGTGAGCTGGTAGACGTCGGAGAGCTCGCGGTCCACCTGACCAACCAGGTAGATCTCCCCGGTTATGTTTCGTATCGCAAAGACTTTGCCGTAGAGCTGTTCCGTTTGGGGAGTCAGACCGTAGACGACCTACGATCCATATATATATAATTACTATAATTGCAATTGTGCATTATATATATGCATAATTGCATATGTATATGGGTATAAGTAGATTGTGTGATTCTATTGTGTGCACGGGCGTAAACTTGTCCAAAATATTGGTGGGGCAAAATATTGTTGGGGCAAAATATTGGTGGGGCATGGGGTCTGGACCAGAGGTGCAAAAAAAAGTTTTTTCAAGATGAAACGTTGTTTGTTGTTGTTTATCGGTTTTTTTGTTTTCATGGTTTTTGTTGTTTTGGTTGTTTTTAAGTTTTTCTGATTTCGGATCATAAAAATCATGAAAAATGGCATGAACAAGAGCTCCAACTCAATAAATTCAGTTGCGATTTCCGAAAATTTAAAATCGTTAAATCAATGCTATTAAAATAACTTCTACAAAAATAAGAAATTTACTTTTTTAAACAAAAACAAATTTTGTGGTTTTCTTTTTGTTGTTGTTTAAAGCAAAATCCGAAAAAGATTTTTTCACCTCTGGTTTGGACAGTCAGCAAAGGCTTCCGGTGTTACGTTAATGCGTATGAAATGGGTGTTTTGTTTACATGTAAATTTGTTTCACATTGAAGATATTGACGATAAAAATAAATCTTTGTTTCCATTATGGATTTCTGATAGTATTTCAGTTCTGTGTCTCTTTTTTTCTGTTTCTGAAGAAATTTGTCTGTATTGAAACATAATATTTTAATATTTGAGGAAATTCTCCTCTCGATTTTTGGGGGGGCATTGCCCCGGCTCCTCAATTATTGGGGGGGCACGTGCCCCGGCTGACCCCCCAGAGTCTACGCCTATGATTGTGTGATACTATTAAACCCTGAGTCGCATTGTTGTATAGATTAACATTCAGTAGGTTAATATCACTGCATGGCATGCATTGCGCTATCGATTGACGCCTTGTGCAATGTATACATTAGACACCGGCGCGAGAGAAGTTACTAATTACAATCACATATATGTACAATCATACATTCGCAACCACACGCATACAAACACTCATGCTTATATATGGCCTACATTCAGTGTATTTATGAGTGTATGCAGGAACGTAGCAAGATATACGCTCTGTGCCAAGGTGAAATATTGCGTTCCCCAGATTAACTCCAATATTCCCAAATTTGTTATTTCGAATGTAATATTTACTATAAATATGTGCAAATGACAATTTTTAGATATCATGTAGCTATATCTATTAATATTATGTATTTACACTTTTATTTGTTGTTACATAGTTTTATTACATTTATTTAATTCTAAATGGATATTATATTTCAAGAGAAAGTAATTAGTTTAATAATTTAATCACTCTGTCTCAAAATTTGCACCCCCTCTTAAGTCGCGCCCTGTTCCATGGCAACGCTGGAACACCCATCGCTACGACACACTGAGCATCTCGACAAAGGCAGTATAGATGAAAGTGTATCTGTGCGTCTTAAAGCGCCTTTTAACCCTCTTCGACCAGCTGGGGTCCTCGGGTACCCAGTGGCAACTTTGCGCCGGTAACTTTTGGGCTACTGCCAATTAATATTTGGCGGTTTTGAATTTGTTGCTTGGATTATACCGCTCATCGATTTTATGTAGACAGTTTTTGTTGCGCATGAAATATAACTTGTTAAATACAATACGCGTTCTGGGGTCCACATGGACCCCACATAGTTTACACGGTTTAACTATTCCCAGTGCGAGTTTTCATCCAAACAAACATTGTCGAACTGCACATCCTATGTCGTTTCTGCGAGATAAGAGGTAGATAGTAGCCTACTCGTTTAGTCAGATACAACGCAAGGGAGGCATTTAAAAAAACGTGAAGAGGACGATAGCGCGTGTATTGGTGATGATTCTGGCACGGACCATGAAGTTCTTTTATCAGAGGAATCAAACACAATGCTGTTGAAACTGCTGAAGCATACGGTGTTTGTAATTTTGCTGCATGTCACTATAGTACGTGAATACTTACAAAACAAATCAACGTAGTTTCTGCAGCTTTTGTAGTTTACAAAGAAACCATACACTGTGCACCAACGGCATGCGCTGTTATAAGTTGTCAAGGCCGTTTTCGTGATGCTGAACAGTAATAATGATCAAAAAGTGTGCGTTTACATAATTGCTACACATTCTCCTTATTCAGTTTAATTAAGTTTATAGACTCAAATAACAAATTGGCGGTCGAATGAATCGAACAAGAATTGGACTGTAACTTTAATATTAATTTGCGGGGGTTCATTGGACCCCAGATGGTCACTACCGTGTGCGATATAAGTTGGTAGCATGAGGGTTAATGACCCTAAAGCGATCCCGTAAATGTTTACTTCTGTTGCTAAGCATGATCATGAATTTGCAAAGCATTAGCATTCGCTGTTAATGTGAAACTATCCATGGACTCTAATCCCTGGAAAATCTTTCTCCCTGGCAAAATTATCCCGTCTGTCCGGACGGACTTAATCCGGGCAATCCATTGCGTCCGAAGACCATCAAGCAATGCTTCACGCATCTTGAACAGACTCCACTGCAATCGCCGCACCGAGTGACAATAGTCCGTCACGCTTCAGTGATCCCTCCCCTCCCTGCTCCTCTGCTCCTCCTCCTCCTCCTCCTCCTCTCCTCCTCCTGCTCCTCTCCTCCTCCTCCTCTTCTTCCTCCTCCTCCTCCTCCTCCTCCTCCTCCTCCTCCTCCTTCATCATAGGTTTCGTGAGAAAATAGCGCGACTCACTTTTCGGAATGACATGACGTCATATGCGATCCTTAATTTACCATTTCGCGCCAGTTTGTCACTGTTGCCTATTTATTTGTTGCACATACATTAAGCTTTAAGGTAAGTAAATCTGAATCTAAGGCGTCAGACAATTGTGCGTGACCTACTTGTCCTGGTTCGGTACACGGAGTCCTCTCAGCAAGGCGCGAACCGCAATCGTTGGATCACGAGCCATGCGCGATACCGAACAGCCAATCTCGCCCCACAACAGACCACATTGCCTCCGCGCACGATTAAGTAAAAGATTGATGCGAAGTCTCACCAGCGTAAGATAAATGAGCATCAATGGGACAAGCAGAGTTTTTAACTGTTGCAAGTGGAGAAGTAGATGGTAGGAAGCGTATCCAGCGCATATAAACTGACTCCCTGATGTAGTGTAATCTAAACTGTCTAATGAGATCTAGTCTACTTTAATCTGAACTGTTAGAAAGTCGCTTTCGTAAGGCACAATCGATCGGATCGGGAACGGTTAAAGAAAACTGTTATCCAAAATCGCAATCCATTGTACATGACTATTCGGGGTCGACAATGATCGATAGGAGAGGACAGATGGAATAATGGCATAAAATACTGAGAGAGAGAAAGAGAGAGAGAGAGAGAGAGACAGACAGACAGACAGACAGACAGACATAGAGACAGACAGACAGAGATAGAGACAGAGACAGAGTGCGAGAAAGAGACAGACACAGACAGAGACAGAGACAGACAAAGACAGACACAGAGAGAGCGCGAGAGAGAAATAGACAGAGAGAGAGACAGAGAGAGACAGAGAGAGAGACAAACAGAGAGAGAGAGAGAGAGAGAGAGAGAGAGAGAGAGAGAGAGAGAGAGAGAGAGAGAGAGAGAGAGAGAGAGAGCGAGAGCGAGCTTCTTGAGGTGTTCTGCCTTGTGTAAGTGTGTACTTCAATAATATCCATTCTTAACGATGTTGAGCTTCTTCCTTCAACCTGTGTTCCATCCATCAGCTAACATGAGTCCAAAGCCATCATTCTTCTCAGCTTCCTTTTGCTTTCTTCCGCAACAGTTTACCGTTACTGACGATACTTAAAATGGAGTGCCTGTTCCTGTAGGATCAATCCATTTCCTCTGTCTACTTTAAGAGGGGTGTCTTTCGTAGTGCATCTATATCGTTATTTCACATGCTCAGTTTATATCACGACAGCTCTTCACTCTCTTGCCATTCCCAGGAATTCTGCGTTTCTTTCCAACGCTGAGTAATTTCAGTTGATATTAACGTCGCGGATGTCTCACATTTCGCGATGTCTTCCTTCCTCATCTTCCGTTTTCCCAATCCATTAATCGGGACACTGCATGTGTATCACGCGAAACAGCCTCAAAACAATGTCTGATAGTCAGTATACGACATCAAATATGTCACGATTATCTAGACATGAAGTGGGTTCGTTTGATCGTCACAGATCTCTGCAAACCGCTAGATAATATCGGAGAATGGAAAAGCATTGCATGGATTTTGTGTTGGTTTGGCTTCCGTGGATGGGACTCGGACCACAGCAGATGATTACAGAACGTTGGACCGGATTTTGCTGTTCCTACTAATGAATAAGTCGTTTCACTTGGCTTCGCTTCTTAAGGCTGTACTGCGTTTGCAATAATACTGTGATTACTTCTACTGTTCGTAAGGCTTCTTTATGAAATGCTTTGCTCTCCATAAACTAGAACCTTTTATGGCGCTCTATATGGGAACTAAAGCAAGTTCTGCGTTATAAAGAGTCCAAATGCATATCATATACTTATTAATTCATTTACTCATGCATATGATTAATTCATGTAATTAATTAATTCATATTCATTCGCATCAGTTTAAGAACAGGTTTAAAGCGCATCTTATGTCTAAAATAAACTAGAGATTATATTGGACTTGAACTGTGTTAAGCAAGTTTCTCTGCTGTTGAATCGAGTAAAGTGCTTGTAAGCTCCTGATTGTAGAACTGGTCAATAGAAATGTTTCGCTGCCAAACAAACTAAAGAAATTTTTTAAATAAACAACATGATTAATTCATGTAATTAATTAATTCATATTCATTCGCATCAGTTTAAGAACAGGTTTAAAGCGCATCTTATGTCTAAAATAAACTAGAGATTATATTGGACTTGAACTGTGTTAAGCAAGTTTCTCTGCTGTTGAATCGAGTAAAGTGCTTGTAAGCTCCTGATTGTAGAACTGGTCAATAGAAATGTTTCGCTGCCAAACAAACTAAAGAAATTTTTTAAATAAACAACATTGATGGTCATGTTTCATATTTAAAATCTGTGTGAAATATAAATATTGTCAAAACGATGTGTAATTGCTAATCATTGCATAGGGCTACCTTGTTAGCGGAACCTTAGGTTCCTTAGGATATTACCCTTTGTCACTGAAACTGTATGTAAACAATATGTAAACATTGTTTACTTGGAAATGAGGCAGTGAACAATAAAATTGATTGATTGATTGATTGAAATTCATCCATCCATTCATTTAGTCAAGCAGTAAATAAATAGGTAAGTAAAGTATAGTAAGCACAGTAAGTGTAGTAATTCACCCAGTCAATAAGACAGTAGTAAAGTTATATAGCATCTCTTTAAGATAGTCTACCCACAACCCTGCCTTTGTGAAAGAGAGGAGTCTGTGAGTGTTAGCAAAAGGTTTCTGCGTTATATCAGAATTCCTGTCATAACGAGGCGTGTTTTAAGCAGACTCCGTTGTGCTGTGATTGCTTTTCGTCCTGCAAAGGCCTGTCTTCCTGTCTCCGGGGTCTCATGGATCTCTGCAGGGTTGTGATTCAGAAAGCCGCTTCAACTGGCAGCGACCATCGATTGAGCAACTGAGTTATGGAAGTTTCCGGATGAGAAATGGCTTGGATTAGATCAGACTGGACTAGAGGAGATTGATCAAGATTGGGTTGGCCTAGATTAGAATGAAGTAGAAAAGACTACATAAAATTATATGGGATTTGATTTTCTTTATTACTTTAGACTATAGAAGAAGAAGAAAGTAGTCCTTTAAGGTAGCCCTGAGGCAGCCATAGGCATGAAATGTTAGCGACTTCATTTTCTTAGCCTCGGCGTATGAGGACGGGTGGCCAGTCCTCTCCCTAGCCGTCTCATCTTCCCACCGACAGTGTACGGACAGTGTGCTCATTATAGCTGAGTTGACTAGAGGGTGCAGGTGGAGCAGAAATCTCGAACCAAATTTCTGCCCTGGTGGGGATTTGAATCCTCGACCTATCGACTGACAGTCCAGCGTGTTAACCACTACACTATCGAGCACCCCTATATCAGACTAGATTAGATTAAAATAAATTAGAATAGGTTATTCTGGACTGGATTAAACTAGATGTTACAAGAGGCTTCGTGAGCCTATCATAAGTTTGAGCTCATATATAATTCATGTATGAATCGTGTTATGTGGAACTTGCGTTGGTAACGATCGCATCTGGCTGCGTCATCTTACCTGTCCGTTGGCACCGCTGTCAGCATCCGCAGCCGATACCTTAAGGATGACGGAGTTCAGTGGCATATTCTCTACGATGAAAACCTCATAGCTGTCCTGCATGAAGACCGGATCGTTGTCATTCGAGTCCAGCACTCGAACAGTTACGTTGATCGAGTCTGTCTTTGGAGGTTGACCCCCATCGTATGCGATCAGCCTCAGCAGGTACTCGTCCTCCGTCTCGCGGTCCAGTCTCTCCTTCAACAGCAGTCGGACGTCGAGGAACCCGTCCAGCTTCGGCGTGACCTTGAGGTCAAACTTGTTCGAGTCGGAGATGAGCTGGTAGCGTTGGACGCCGTTCAAGGGACTGTCTGGATCGGTGGCCGAGGGCAGGAGGAAGGTACTTCCGATGGAGGCTGATTCAAGGATTGGGATGAAGGCGTGGTGCGATTCACCGAAGCGCGGCGGATTGTCGTTGATGTCCTGTATGTCAAGCGTGACCTTGATGATACGGAAGTAGGCGACCGGTTGAACCGTGACGTCGAGGTTGACCTCGCACGACTCCCTCTGGCGGCAGAGAGGCATCGTGTCTCGGTCGATGGCGCCCTTGGTCCGAATGATTCCGTCGAAGGGTCCAAGCGAGATCGGGATCGGCGGCTCCGCCAGGAACCGGAACTCGAGCTGCTGAATGATCTCCTTCGGGTATTTCCGCTTCAGCCCCGAATCCGTGACGAGGTTGCCGATCTTGCTTCCGGTTGGAAGGTGCTCGGAGACCGGATATCGAACGGCGTTCTCCGTCTGAGCAGACGGGCGACCACCACCAGTCGCTTCCAGATGGACCGATAGATCGAAAAGACAGAGGACGAACAGCAGTTCCATGTCGCCCATCAGAGTATCATCGATCAGTTACTGACCACAGATGAATCAATCAATCGTTCAATCGCATCGAGAACACAAACTAGATGCCTCGTCTAATGAACCCTTCTCGTTACCATGGCAACGCCGGCTGTCAATCATCGGCGTCGCTGCGGCTCGAAGCTTTGAAGAAAATGTCACAGATTTGCTAATGACATGTCAGTTCATCAAGGCTGAATAAGAATGAATTATTGGTAACATTTAGTAAAATGAGAACATAAATAATCAGTAATAATAATGATAATAATAATTACATAAGTAGTAGTGGTAGTAGTAGTAGTAGTAGTAGTAGTAGTAGTAGTAGTAGTAGTAGCTGTAGTAGTAGTAGTTGTTGTGGTGGTGGTGGTGGTGGTGGTGGTGGTGGTTGTGGTGGTGGCTGTGGTGGTGGTGGTGGTGGTGGTGGTGGTGGTGGTGGTGGTGGTGGTGGTGGTGGTGGTGGTAATAGTAGGGCCTAGTAGTAGTAAAATGTGTAGCAGCTGTAACATTAAAGACATCTGGAATAGCTATGTCTCATCAGGTGTTGAGAATGTACTGCGATATGTAACCGACTTCATACATTGCATTACTATTATTACTATTGTTATTATTATTATTATTATTATTATTATTATTATTATTATTATTATTATTATTATTATTATTATTATTATTATTATTATTATTATTATTATTATTATTATTATTATTATTAGTAGTAGTAGTAGTAGTAGTAGTAGTAGTAGTAGTAGCAGTAGTAGTAGTAGTAGTAGCAGTAGCAGTAGTAGTAATAGTAGTGCTAGTAGTATTAATATTGAATCTGCAGCCGCCCTTTCGACCAAGATCAATATCCTCATAACGCGTAAAAACACTCGAACCTTTCAAAAAGCCAAGCGAGGATCAACGGAACTATGGAAATGTGTCAATCGTTTGAGAGGAGATAAACCTCAACAGTCTACTTACAGTTCTTACATCACTTCTGAATCCCTTAATCAACACTATGGGAAAACGTCTCACGACTCCGATTACATCTCTCCTCTGCGAAAGTTAACTGCATATAATCAATTAGATTGTATTTTTAATTATTATGAAATCAGTCACCTTCTAAGTAGCATCAAAAGCACCTCAATTGGTCCGGATGGTTTACCCCCTTGGTTCCTTAGGGAAGCAGCATTTGGTCTTGCGATACTCGTTGCTCATCTCTTTAATCTTTCTCTAGCTCACTCCTTCGTTCCTCCCCAGTGGAAAATAAGTAGAATTTCTCCTGTTCCTAAGATTGCTAACCCTCTCCCTAAAACAGATTTTAGGCCTATTTCTATAACTCCTATCCTCTGTCGCATCATTGAAAAGCAAATAGTCATTCGTTTCTTTTATCATATTCTAACAAATCCTATTCTAAATCAACCTTTCTCTGATCAATTTGCATTTCGCTCCACTGGTTCTACGTCTGCTGCCTTAATAGCCCTAACTCATCATGTCACTCATATGCTAAGCTCTAACCAGTATGTTCACTTGATTTCCTTAGATTTCTCTAAGGCATTTGATTCCATAAGTCATGATCACTTGGCTAAATCCCTCTCCAGCTTGCCAATACCAGATAACGTCTATAATTGGTCAATTAATTTCTTGGAAGGCCGACAACATTGTACTAAATTCCAAGATGAATTATCTACTTTAATCCATATTAATGCCAGCATAGTTCAAGGCTCAAGTACAGGTTCTACACATTTCATTGTCTCCATATCAAGCCTTACAACTTTACATCCTCAAAATATTCTTATTAAGTACGCTGATGACTGCTATCTCTTAATACCTTCCTCTAATAGTTCATCCATCACCTCTGAATTAGAGCATGTTGAGTCTTGGACCAAAACTTTAAACCTGAAATTAAATCATAGTAAAACGTGTGAAATGATTTTACACAGACCCAGAGGGAATTTTACTAATATAAACGCTCCTTTATCCACCCCTGGACTCCTTAGGGTTTCTCATTTATCCATCTTATAGGAATAACTATATCTGACAATTTAAACATTTCTAATCATGTTACCCGAATTTGTTGTCAGGCCCGCCGCTCTATATATGCTCTTCGCACCTTAATAGCTCACGGTCTACAAGGACCTTGCCTATATGATGTGGTTAGAGCAACAATCTTCTCAAGAATACTTTATGCGTCTCCTGCCTGGTGGGGCTTTACTAATCAAAGTGATCGGGATAAGCTATCTTCAATCATAAGACGACTTATGAGAGGACATTACTTACCTGAAGACAATCCTTCCTATGCTCAACTCTGTCAACTAGCTGATACCCGTCTCTTCTTAGCCATAAGAAGCTTTAATGGTCGTGTCCTTCATGGTCTATTGCCTCAAATTAAATCGACCGGTTACCTGTTGCGCCCCAGAGGCCATAATCTTACTTTACCTCATTCTGATAATCTGGTTAGAAAAAGCTTTATTATTAGGATGCTTTTTGATGTTGTTTAATTAGTAAAACTTCTCCAATTCTGCTACCCTTTTTAGATAATAGTAACTGTTATAGATCTAAATTTTCTCTCTTGTTATGATGCTTTGATTTTGTGTAATTAGTAATATTCTAATTTTTTAAATTTAAATTTATACTCATTTTTTCAAATATTATTATCTTTTTATATTACTTCTATGTTTTATATTTTTCTATACTTGTTCACAAATGTGCGGTTAGCTTTGGTTTATCAATAAATACTAATAATACTAATAATACTAATAATAATAATAATAATAATAATAATAATAATAATAATAATAATAATAATAATAATAATAATAATAATAATAATAGTAATAATAATAATAATAATAATGATAATTACATAAAATGAGAAACCTGTATGCCTGTTCTATAGTTCATTACCATATTCGAAAGAAAGTTGCACCATTTACGTCTATACATAATTATATTTAAATATATATATATATGAATAATCACAATATTCGTTACGTTAATATAATTATTAAAATACATTGTTACATGTGGGTACATGTATAACTAATATCTGTGTATAAATTGTATAAATTCAGTCCGATCATTAACATATTCATATGGAAATCTATATATGCACATGTAAGTTTATATATAGCCAATGGCGTAAACTTGTCCAAAATATTGGGCGGGAGAGCATTTAGTTATTCATTCTATACTTGTTGCATTGGGTGTACAGAAGGCTCAGATAGCCTATGCCATGAGATGGATGGGAACCTCTTTGCCAAATACATTGAAGAAAACGTCAGTCCGATCATTGGAGTTCTGGAAGAAAATATGTACATCGGAAAATTTGACTGGACACAGTATACTCAGCTCCTATTTTCATTTTGAATTTCTGATAGCATTTGAGTTCTTTGTCTGTTTTTCTGTTTTTGAACAAGTTTGTCTATATTGAAACATAATACCTTAATACTTCAAGAAATTCTCTTTTTTGGGGAATGCCCCTCCTCAATTATTGGGGGCACGTGTCCCGGCTGCCTCCAGAGTCTACGCCTATGTACATAGCTATACTATATGCAGGTATATACATATATGTTATTTTTATGTAGCCTAGTTATAATCTGTGAGTCGTCCATGAGTCATCTATGGTCTGCGAATAAGTGCTTTATGCAAAATTTAGCCGAGGTTAATTGAAATTCAGAGGTCGTCAGAGATCGTCAGCAGCTGCTGGCAGATTTAGCTCCGTCTTAGCTGCCGAAGACAAGAAAAAGAACGAGGAAGGTGGAAGGGAAGGATGAAAGGGAGGAAGAAAGGAAGAAGGAAGTACAGAAGAAAAGGAAGAAGGAAGAAAGCGATAGCGAAAGGAAGGAAGAAAGGTAGGAAGGAAGAACTAAAGGACAGAAGGAAACAAGGTCGGTATGAAGGACGGAATGAAAGAAGGAAGAACGGAGAGACGGAAGGTTGAAAGGAATGAAGAAAGGAAGGAAAGACGAAAAAGAAAATGGAAGGAAGGACAGAAGGAAGAAGGAAGGAAGGAAGGAAGGAAAGAAGGCAGTAGGCCGCTGCGTTGAGCAGCGATGCTGTAGCGCCAGTAGCGCTGTCGAGCGAGCAGCATTGTTGACAGCAGGTTCTTTGAAGGGAAAATTGGGGTATTATAGAGCAAAGAATGGAGTCTAGTCTGTTGAAAGAGGCCAAGGATGGCACCAACCAAAATTATGAATCGAATTTCACTGATGGTGGCGGTTTAGACGGGTTGCGTACCTGGGTGGAGTTTAGGGTGAGGGTCCGGTGGGTGTGGATGGCGCCTCTAAGGTGGAAGCGGCCGAGGGGTGTGTTCCGATCGATTGCTTCTCGACGGTGTGATAGGGTTAATGCGGAGTAGGTTTGACTGGATGGCGTCTACAGGATGGGGAGGGGTTGGAGGTGGATTTGGATGGATGACATCCCTAGGGTGGAGTGGCAGTGAGGTTGAGGTGGCTTTCGATGGGTGTGGTGGGGTTAAGAAGATGGGGTGGTTGTCGACCAAGCAGCGGTGGTGGAATGTCCGATTGAGAGCGGTTAGTAGCTTAAGTTGGAACTATGCCACAGGGAGGTAAGGATTTGATAAATGGAGAAAGAGAGAGAGAGAGAGAGACAGAGAGAGAGAGAGAGAGAGAGAGAGAGAGAGAGAGAGAGAGAGAGAGAGAGAGAGAGAGAGAGAGAGAGAGAGAGAGAGCCAGACCGGTAGACAAACAGGTAGACAGACAAAGGCATACAGAGACAGAGACACAGATGATATGAGTCGCAGGCAAATCTAAAACACAATATGACAAAATGAAAATCCTCACTCAGTACCAAGTACCAAGTACCAGTACTATATGAGTAGCGGTTGAGTCTCGTAGCCAAATGTCGGGCTTAAGTCCGAAAAGCAAGATGGATTCGTCCCTGTAGACTTCTGTTTTCGCCCGGGTGGAGTGGGTGAGACACGGTCCGCGCTCCCAATTTAGACATATTACCAGCACCAGAAAGGTTTCATTATCCAGTTCTTTGTCACCGAAAAGTATAAATTAACCTTCGCTGATGGTGGAAGAGTGCTGAGCTATTGATAGGCCTACATTTAATTGTCTCTACTCAATGCTACACGCCTTAGAAAGACTCATTCAGGTGCATGAGAGTCTTTCAGGTGCATATATACAATACCGTGGCTGACTGGCTAAATGCTCACTTGTAATGCACTACATGTATTAATGCATGTTTGTATATATATCTAGCTATTTCTATCGCGCATTTCTAAATCCGCACGAAGATCTGTATACATATAATGTGGCTTCTTAAGTAGATGCATTCTATGCTTCACTTGTCGTGCAAAGATCTTTAGCAAGTCATCAACACTGACGTAACCTGTTACTCTTTCATGGGAAGCATGTACGGATCGCTTCTGCTGTGTTCTTTGTCTTACCCTCTATCTGTCTAAAAATTAAGTACCTCCCCCATCCTCTAGACTGTCGATTGTATAAAGCCAATATAGCATCTTCCAGAATGCATATATATATATATTCATTGATGCCCATATATTTATGTGCGTGTATTACATAGTATATATATATATACATATATATATATATATATATATATTCTGACGCAAATGTGCCTGTGTTTGGTAGAAGATGGTCCTCTGATATTAACTGTTGGATAACCTTCGATAACTTCTCTTCAATTCCTATCGGTTGTTTCTGTCTTTGTCCGTCTGTTTGTCTGTTTGTCTGTCTCTTTTCTTGCCTCTCTGTTCCGTGTATATATACCTCTGGGTGTTTGACTCTTGTTCTGCCCTCTGTGGGCAGCATGGTTAAGACTATCGCTCATATAGGGCTATGGCTCAAAGGCCCTATGAGCGATTGTCCCTATGAGCGATAGACCTATGAGCGATAGTCCTATGAGAGATATATGAGTGATAAACCTATGAGCGATAGTCCTATGAGCGACTGTTCTTGTACTGTGCAGCATATACGAAGAAGAGGAGAAAAAGAACAGTCAATTAAGATATCCGCGAGAGGCAGCCATGGGTATGAAGTGCTAGCGACCAGTTTCTTAGCAGGGCGGGTGGGTGGGTGGCCAGCCCAATCCTTTGCCTTCTGATCACTCCACTGACGCTGTACGGTCAGTGTATTCAGTAGAGTTGAGTTGGTTAGAAATCACAAGTGGATCCGAAACAAATTTATATACCTTTAGCGAGGATTTTAACCAGACCTCCCGGTACAGGTTTAGCTCTCACTGTTAACATTTGTTCTGTACGCTGAGATAATCATCATCGTCATCATCATTATCATCATCATCGTCGTCGTCGTAGTTGTTGTTGTTGTCATCGTCACCCAAAGTCCTTTAGTTTCGATCATTTCCGAGACTGGAGTCCGTACCGTGGCCCGAAAATTTCTGCTTTAGTGATGTGCGCACTGCGCAGTGTATGGAAGTCTATAGTTGATAAGATGGATAAGCGAAATTGGATTGATGCGAATATGATCGACAGAGACTGCTGCTGATGGAAGAGCACAGGATTCTGGAACCTCAAAGATGGACTTGAGGGATGGAGGACTTTGGGAGAGGTTGAGCTGGGGTTGGATGTCAATCTTTTAGACGGATTTTAATTTGGAGAGCAACCGAGAAAACAATGAAAATCGGCAAATATTGGTAAGATATAAGGCAACGTAGTCTTTTATTACAGTCGGCCAATCTGGTGTAGTGTAGTTTAGTGAACGGTAATGTAGATCAAGGAAGAAAAATGCACGACAGAAAAGTAAGGTAAGGTATTGCAAGGTAGTTTAGGGTATTGTAAAGCATGGTCACTGTCAGGTAAGTTAAGGTAAGGTAAGGCAAGAAAGTGCAAGGCAATACAATGTGAGGCAGAAGGTGATATATAAATTAATCGTGCGTACTTTGTATGCGGCTCTCTTGAAACAGATGTTGTCATAGGAATGGTTGAAGGCAATGGTTTAAAGAACTACCAATCCCTGCAATCAATTTTACTTGAGCCAAAATCCACAACTCTCTGCAATCAATTCATTGGAATATAGAAATTAGTTTGCATATAAGTAATAATAAATTATTGAATTTGTATCTCATTTACATGAGATCACATGACTAACGAGTATTCGAAACTGCGATGCAGACGTAAAATGCAAAGGTTTAGCAATTGACCAATGTACGAATATAAGTAAACTATGATGGTTGGTATTGGATCCAGGGTAAGCTGGATTGAAAGGAAAGTGAAAAAGATGACCTTCAAGCACGCTGAGCAGTAAGATGAGGATGAGGTTGAGGAAGAGGAAGAGGATCACAGGAAAGAAGATAACGACGAGGAAAGATGAAGATTGTGATTAGGGCGATAACGACGACGATGGCAACACTGCAACAGTGATGAAGGTGAAAAAGCAATCCATCTTTAGAAGCTGATGACGATAATTAATTTATTAAGCTATGGTTGGAATCAGATGATAATGATGACTAATCGATCTGTGGATAGAGGCAGATGATGATGATGATGATGATGATGAATCATTATGAATCATTATGTGGCTGGAAACCAGTGGGAACCTCGGGAAGAGACCTCTGTCCAGAGGCAGAAGCTTCAAGAAATTGCATTCCAAGAGGGTGTGCGGTTAATGGTCTGAGAATATGAACGCAAGGGAAGTGTTCCTCCCCTTCTATAAATCATATGAGATCAGATCGTCACAATAACGCTGTTAAATTTTTGTCAACAACGCCTTACCCTCTAGTCTAGTTGCCCTACTAAAAGTAATGAAAGTGACGAACAGCAACGACGAAGATGACGACGACGATGATGATGATGATGATGATGATGGTGATGGTGGTGGTGATGATGATGATGATGATGATGATGATGATGATGCTGATGCTGATGCTGATGCTGATGCTGATGATGATGATGATGATGATGATGATGATGATGATGATACTATGTAATAACACAGCATAATGCATAAGAGCATTGACTCATTTCTTCTGGTCTCACATAATTATACGATGATGATGATGAACATGAATATGATGGTGATGATGATGATGATGATGATGATGATGATGATGATGATGATGATGATGATGATGATGATGATGATGATGATGATGATGATGATGATGATGATGATACTATACGATGTATCAAAGCGTAACGTAATAAATTGGACTTAGTTCTTCATTTCTTCCATTTTTTAATCTTGTCGCCTCATATAATTTAACACACCCTCTTCTTCGTTTCCGCCACCAACTCCACGGAGTGGGAAAAAGTCCTTAGACGACACCGGGTGTGGCCAATTATTTGTCTCCATCCAGCAAAAGCTGCTGCACCTCTTCGAAGGTTCTTTTTTCCCTTCTTCGTGTCGCCTTCTGCGTCCCACTTTCTTATTTGTTCCCTTCAACACAGACGCTGTAAAACGCGCGATTACAATGCAAGTTAATGATGATCCGCGAACAACCGAATGTCGTCTGACGACTTGGCCTTGAGACTACTGTGCTGTTGCATCACTTCGGTGATTCAGAACCTCGTTTACCCTGAGTCCTTTCGGCGCTGTGGTTAGTCAGCCTTTGGTTTTCACAGCATTTTGGTTATACAGCCTCTTTGGTTATTCATTCTTTTCATCCTTTTGGTTATTAAGCACTTTTCTAATTCTTCATTTTCGTTGACAACACTTTGGTCGTTCATCACTTTGGTTATTTATCACTGGCTGTTCGTCAATTTGGTTTTTCGGAACCTCGGTTATTTAAACTGTAGTCCTGTTTTTATTAAATTCTTTCACTATTAAACCCTTTGGTTATTGAGCCTTTCGGTTAATCAGTCGTTTAGCTATTCAGATCTGTGCATATTCATTTCTTTGGTTATTCATTTAGTCTGGCTATTCAGTCTTTATTTGGCACTTTGGTTATACAGCGAATTGGTTATTCAGCTCATTTTGGATCTCGAGTCCCTTGATTTTACATCTCTTTGGACATTTTGCGCTATGGCATTCAGTCATATGTTTAATTGTGTGGCTATCTATCGGTTATCGGCAGCAATCAACAGAGGAGAATAATCCGGCGTTATCGCCAACCTGCACCATCCATTAGCCAAAGCGCATAGTGAATGATCAACAGCTTGTTTGTTTCCCAGCGCACTTGTTCAAGTTCCCGCGCTGTGGACAAAATGAAGGACAATAAAGACTTCATGTGCTGAGCAGGCAGAGCGTGGAAACGGAGGTTGGAGAAGGACGCAGGGAAGGAGGATGTAGGGGGAAGAGGATGGATGAAGCAGAGGAGATTGGAGGATGGAGGAGGGGAGTTGAGGATATGAGCGTGATATATGGAAGAATCTGAAGAGGAGAGTGAAATAGGACGACAGAAGAGGAGAATGAAGAAGCAGAGGAGAAGGAATAGGACGTAGGGAAAAGATGGAAGAGGAGCAGTGAGGTGAACGGAAGAGGAAGACTGATGGACAGAGTGTGAGAGTGAAAGAAAAGGAATGGAGGTGCGTGTGAAGAGGAAGTTTGAAAACGAAGCGTGAAGAGGAGGAATTTTTATCTAGAAGCATATAAAGAAGAAAAAGAATGCTTGGAAGACGAAGGGCGGAGCACAGAGACAGAACGAAAGACAGCAGCGTAGAGATAAAGAGACACTGACAGACAGCCAGATAGAGAAAGAGCAACAGAGAGAAAGAGCGAAATCCAATGACACACAGTAGTGAGCCATAAAGAGAGCCAGTTACAGTAACATTTAATGAGACAGATACATTGAGAGAGAAAGAGGACGGAGATTTAAAGGTGTTGTCTGGCCTCATAACCAGAGACAGAAACAGAGCCAGTTACAGTGACATTTAATGATACAGAGACATAGAGAGAAAGAAAGAGGGCAGAGATTTAAAGGTGTTGTCTGGCCTCATAGCCAGCCACCGAATCCCGCAAAGGCTCCGTCGTCTACAAACTCATATAAAGCGTTAATCTGGCGCCTCCTCTTGGCCGCATACGAGGCGACCAAATAACGTTGACTTACAACGACCTTGATCAATCCTTATTGCATAGCCTCGCTCCGGCCAAGTATACTGCGATATTTTAACGGCACTCCTAAAATCTTTACGTGGCTTGTCAGGACGTAGTGTCTAGTTGTATGGCGTATATCACCGCACTTAACTGCGCTTCGAAATTACCGTGGCTCGTCGACATATAGTATATAGTTGTACGGATTTTCGCGTGTTTAACTTCACCGAAAATTAAAGTGGCTGGATGCGTTTAGTCAGTTCTGTGTAAGTTGATACGCAACAGCAAATGTCTGGTTAAAGGGAGTGTTTTCTTAAGCATCAGAAGAATTATAATTGTCAGATGCCGTGAGCGTTGTGTGGCAACACAAGTGTCTCCTGTTTGACAGACATTGTTTTGAGGAAATCTAGTGGCGGTGATGATTCTTCCAGCAAAAGTGTCTGCTGTTTGGTAACCATTGTTTCTGAGGTAGACCGATGACGATAAGAGTTCTTTCTAAATTAGTGTCTGCTGCTTGGCAGACATTTTTTTATTGAGAGTGTTGGGCCACGTGCGAGTCGCTAATAAATTTACTGCTGTAGTTGCTTCATTCGATTAAACAAAGATTCGTGGCCATGGAGCTTCGCCTGTCGTAGCGCTGTGCTTTTGACCACACGTTCCGCTTATAAAGAACATTCTTGTTCTTATCGGTTGCGTTCTGCCACTGTTTTAATGGCGACTTGTTCTAATTCGCGTCCTCTGGTGATTGTTTTCTCCCTGGATTTCAGCATCTTTAGCGGAGCTTTTCTAGTGTTTTTGTGCTCATTTCTTGTGTGTGTGGGTGTGTAGGTTCTCATGTTGCATGTTCTCACGTTCTTGTCTTCAGTTTGTGTATGTTCTTGGAATTGCATGCACTTAGGCTGGAATGCTGTCTTTTATTCGTGTGCTCTTGTCGGCATATTTTTCTGCTCCTGTTCATGTGATATCATGTTGGTTTATTTGTCGTGCTATTATTTGTTTCTTTTCTTGGTGTTTTTCCGTTCTTGTCGGTTGGTGTCGTCCTGTTGATTTTGTTCTCGTGTTGGTTTCTGCACATGTTGTCTAATAATCTAGCTCCTGCCATTCGTGTTATTTGGAGAGACGAAGTCACACCTCATCTTAGAGAGCAATTGAGTAATGGGATGTCTGCTGAGGCTGTGCCATCATTGGCGGCGAAAGTGTCAACTGAAGTATCAACTATTTAGGACACGGTAGCTGATTGGTTAGAATGATCGTCTTGTGACGCGGAGAGTAGGGGGTTTGAGCTTCTTCTAAGGTGGTTACTGTCTAGTACAGTTGAGCAAGTCCTTCACTCACGGTTGCTCAGCCACATCGACTGATGCTCGGTCATTGGATTATCGCGCTCAATAAATGCATAAAATTATGATGATGATGATGATGATGATGATGATGTTAATAATAATAATAATAATGATAATGATGATAATAATAATAATAATAATAATAATAATAATAATAATAATAATAATAATAATAAAATAATAATAATAATAAAATAATAATAATAATGTTAATAATGATAATAATGATAATAATGATAATAATAATAATAATAATAATAATAATAATAATAATAATAATAGTAATAATAATAATAATAATAATCACCTTGTCACCTTGTGCTGTCAGCTCGTGGAGCTCCAGCGATCGTCCTGGTGAACACACTCCACCGTATAATAATAATAATGATAATAATAATAATAATAATAATAATCATAATCATAATCATAATCATAATCATAATAGCAATATGCAATTCGGCGTTACTCGAGGTGAACAGGTTCAACAGAAATCCTGACAGCAGTTGGCCTCATATGTGGAAGTCACTCTGAATCCTAGCTGAAGAGGAATGTCGAAGGAATGTTGGCCCGTAGAGAAAGACACGAGGGAGAAATCATTGCCTTCTATATACAGTATATATTGAAATAGAAGGCAGCGGAGAAATCCATGGTACATGACAGCAACAAAAGCCCATCGCTGGCTCAGACTTCTCTCCGGTCAACAAGGTTAGAAAAACGATTAAGTGTGCAACGAACATCTGCGCACTGTCAGCTCAGGTTAGAGATGATGATGGTGATGATGATGCATTTGATGATGATATATATGATAATGATGATCATAATGTGATGATGATAACGATAATGTTAATGTGATGATGATGATGAATATGATTATGATAAATATGATGATGATGATGATGATAATGATGATGCTAATGTGATGATGATGATGAATGTGATAATGATGAATATGATGATGCAGCTGCTGTTGTAGCCCTACTCATGCACAATTACGATATTCTCTTATTAACTCCATTTGTTTTTGCCTGTGAGTATTGTTCTAGCTTTCTCATCTTCAGGTTTTTAAGTTCTCCTGTTTTATGCTCATATATATATATATATATATATATATATATATATATATATATATATATATATATATATATATATATATATATATATATATATATATATATATATATATATATATATATATATATATATATATATATATATATATATATATATATATATATATATATATATATATATATATATATATATATATATATATGTGTGTGTGTGTGTGTGTATGCGTGTGTGTTTGTATGTTTGTGTGTTTGTGTGTATGTGTGTGTTTTCTTACCTCTTTCCGTTTTAATAGACCCCCTATTTCTCATTCGTTGAGTAAATTTTCAAAGCCTCTCTTCAGCATGTCTACAAAAAGCGTTCATAGCTCAGTCTATAAGTAACTAAAGCTTACAATCCCGTTGGAAACGTGGGGGAGGGGAGACTCTAGTTTTCTACTCTCCAGCCCTTGTGCTGGCAGTGAGCGAATGTCAAAGTCTTGGACACGTGGCCAGAATGAAGCAACAGGGCTCATCACTTATTTCACAGGTTACACTGGTATGCAAATTCTAAATAAATGTGAACGAACAACTTGCCCACGGTTGCTTCAGGAAGTCCGCATACTGGCCTCGAATCTGCAGCCGTTGGATCACAGACTTAACGCGCTACCGAATAGACACCGTAACCCACGTTTAATGTAATTCGTAACTTACCTTATGATACCATCTATTATATCATTCTCACTTCACCTCACCTTACCTCACCTTAGCTTATCTTAACTTAAACTTACCTTACCTACCTTGCGTCATCTTACTATACCCTACCTTATCTTCCCTTATCTTACCTTGCTTAATCTTACCCTACTCACTCAACCTACCCTACACTACCTTACCCCACAATACCTTACTCTACCTTACACGGGCACCTCCAGGCGTGCGCACTTACGCAATTGCGTACAGCGCTGAACGGCTAAGAAATAAAAAATACAAATAAGAAAGTGATATATTATTAAGGTATAAAATTATAATTAATAACTTAGGTACCAGTTTTAGTATTAGGTAAACTAACAGTCTAACACCATCTGGTGAATTAGTAGTTTGCTGTTATTTTGCACAATTTCCCAGAAATGAAATATTAGCCCAAATGAACAAAACAATTATGTATTACACTAATATACTTTTAGATGAATGCTAAACTGTAACAAAGAGAAAATAGGCTATGTTTAAAATAATTCAGAATTTTAAAATGTTATTTTTTATAATTGAAAATAATATATTCATTCGTTTTGGGCCATCCGAGATTTGGGGCCCTAGTCACGCGCGTAGTGCGCCTATGCGTAAACGCGCCTCTGGTAGTAGTTGAATACTATCTGGAATTCACAGAAAACACTATCTGTAAATTTTTAATCTGTCAACTGTGATATATTGAAAGCGTTGAACGAATAAGAAAAATGTGCTTCATCAACTGCAAACCAAGCCACAGGATTCCTTTACGTATGACGTAGCTACAGGATTAGCATCGAGATTAGACGTACGGATGCCTAGTGTTTGGCTCGGGCAAGCAGCCTCAACGTGCAAATGCACCATCACAAAGTGTAGCTGAACACTTCAGAATTAATTTGCACAGTCCTTTCTTGGATCACCTCATAACAGAATTCAAACACGTCTGTTGAATGCTTATGATCGAATGTCGGCTCCATGACAGATTCTCAATGGACAAAAAACTCACTAAGCCTCATTTTGTTTTTGCCACTAAGCCTCACTTAGTGGCAAAAAATGTGTGCATGGGCAACTCACTGCAGATCAAAGCAAGTTACATTACAAACACTTTACATTTGGTTCAATTGTCTGACCCATGCTTTCATGGAAAACGATACTCAATAATTTATTATAATTACCATTGTTTCAGGCATCCCAAAATAGCCTTTATTTAACCATAAATGGTCTCAAAAAGCGTTGGAGGCTATAGACCCCGCTGGGGGAGCTTACGACGCTTCCCCAGACCCCCTAATCGCCGGTACCTCGCTTCGCTCGGTCCCCAGCCTACGCGTGGTCTCATGTTTGTTGTGCGTATACAAATAAAATCCTGCAGGCGCCTCTGCTACTTTACCTTACGCTATTTTATTGTAGCTTGCCTTATCTCGCCTTGCTTTGCCCTAGCTGACCCTGGCTAACACACAGGCAGTCACGCCGTACAGATCCCAAGCAACGTTTAATGGCCACAAGTACAGGACTGATATATATTCTGCCTTCTGGGATTACTATCGTCTTATGATCACGTTTCATGCGTATTATCATGCGAGCACCTGGTCCCAGGTTTCACTGATCACCGTCGCATGCAGAGTGTAAGTCGCGTTGTCTCATAGAATATTTATGTCGAGAAGCACATCAATGTCTTGCGCCGTGAAAGCATTAGTTTGTACAGTGTGGCTAACATTCTAATATTCTATTGGGCAACAGACATTATGACATTAGTCCTCTTATGCGGTCCTTAGATGTTATCGTCTGGACTTCGTAATATCCATCACAACGTCCGTCGGGATGTCCTTCATAATGTCCTACGCACAGGCCCGCCAAGCGGAGGGCGGCGGGGGGGGGGGGCAAATGCCCAGAGGACCGGCGATTTTTAGGGGCCCGGCCCGGGTCCGCAATCAACTTATGAAAAATATTATAATCAGTTATACAAAATTTACGATTTATGCCGCTTTAAATTATTATTACTGACACTTAACTAAAATCAGTTCAAACTTCAAGCATCTGAATAAAATCATAGTTGTATATACATAAATGTGTATTTTTTAATTTTCTCATAAAGATTGTTTAGAGGCCGTGACTGCTATGCCTAGGGGCCCGGAATTTCTGTCGGCGTGCCTGCCTACGAAATATCCTTCGCAATGTCCTTCATAATGACCTTTGTTATGTCCATCACAACGTCCTTCAGAAAGTCCTTCATAATGTCATTCGCAATGTACTTCACAATGTCCTTCGCAATGTCCTTTGTAATGGCCTTTGCAATGTCCCTCATAATGTCCTTCGCAATGTCCTTCGTAATGTCTGCGCCGTCTAATGTTCATATGTCTCGAATTTAAATGTCATAATATTCGGAACTTTCAAATTCCGAGCAGTTGACAAAACGCCTAAGGATTGAATGCCTTCATATCGAAATATGTTCTAATGCGATAAAACGTCTTAAAGTGCAAATGTTCTAATGATAAAATACCAACAATCGTCATCATATCGAATGTTCGAATGGCACAATTTCTGAATGTGCCATTTTACACCACACGAAGTTCCTCTTTATGCAGCGCACTATGTTCATATTCACGTTTTCTTTGATTAAACTGAAACAGGTCATCATTTCATTTGACTATACTCGCATCTATTTTCATGATTTAAACACCAACGTCAATGTAATGAAGCAGATAAACATAATGCTATGGACATCAATAGCATTACAATACAAAATTAAGTACATAATAATATATGGCAGTGATTTTCAACCGGGATTCCGCGGAACCCAGGAGTTCCGCGGACGTCGGCCAGAGGTTCCGCGGCAGCAGTTTTAAATTTAAAAAACACCAACTGATTTCACAAAAGGATGAACAAATAATAGAATTCTTCACTGCTTTCATGCGTTCATGCTAGACACAATTCTATGTTAAAATAATTAATATTACGGGAATGTATTGTTGCATTTTATGTTTGCATTGCATTTTTACGTGGGTAAACGGCGGGGTAGGCTAACCAGACGCTCTGATATAGCCAACCTTTTTGGTGTTGTAATGGTTTAATTACCCCGATCTGTTCCCACTTGGAATAGAGGAAGAATGTGCCGACAACAGCCATGAATAGCTGAAATGACCTTGGGTCGGACCGAGTGCCAACCACTTGGTGCAATTGTGATTGCACCGTGTTAACTGACCGTTGTGTAGAACCTCGTATATGTAGCCGGGGCGGAAGGCTGGCACATACCATTACAGCTGGTGGGACAACGAGAGAGTGTCACCAAGGGGAGAGAGGCAGGTACCTTAGAGTGGACCGGAAACTGCTAGGCGGCCGCCTGTAAGCGAATTGTTGTTGGTCCGTTGTTGCCGTTCTGTTGCGTGCAGGACGAAATCTGGTGGAATCCCCGACCCCCAGGGGAGGAAGAAGTGGGCTCACTATAGCCTACTTGGGACTAACGATGGAAGCTTTATCAAGGCACTCCGTGGACGAGTGTCCCACTACCCATCAGCGCCATAGGTAGCTCTGGAGAGGGTAGTGATCAGAGACACTTGTCCCGTATACCACCACTCCCGTAACAGGGAGTACCCGGAGTGGTCACCTACGTCGTGCCTTGAATGTCAAACTGAAGAAGTTCAAAAAGCTTAAGGGTAACAGCGGTAGTGACTAGTAGGCCTATTCTCTTAAGGATAATTCAAATTAAGCAAATTTTGGATGTTAATTACTTACAGCCAAGCGTTTCTATAACTCTGTCCTATACTATTTTAAATATCTTATCCATCTGTCAGAAATAGTTGTCGGCAAAATACAGTAAAATAAAACTTACATGTTGTTTACCGACTCTAGAGTGTATTTATAATAGCCTGCACCAGAGATGCCAAAAAAAAACTTATGTTAAAAGTTTAATATTCTAAAATTTAAACATTATCCCAACATTACAAGTTACAATTACTTGAATTTCTTGGAAAATTGGACGGCTGAAACGCCCTGGGTTCCGTGAGCAAATGAATGCTTTGTGTAGGGTTCCGTCACTATAAAAAGGTTGAAAACCACTTATGTACAATACAATGCATGCATGTACACATATATACTATAAAAACACGTATACTCATATAAAGCTTATAAATATTATATACATAAGAAGAAGAGCAGTCCCTTCCTCGAGGCGGCCATAGGTATGAAGTGTTAGCGACTTCGTTTTCTTAGCCTCAGCTTATATATGCAAAATGCAGTGTTTAAGCAAACGTGTTTGTATAAATATGTACATGTATATGTATGTATGTATGTATGTATGTATGTATGTATGTATGCATGTTTGCTTGTATGTATGTATGTATACGCATGCATGTATATATGTACGTATGTATATAAGTATGTATATATATATGCATGTTTGCATGTTTACATGTACGTACGTATGTTTGTTTGTATGCATGTATGTATATATATATGCTTATGGTGGCCTATTGCAAATGCGTTTGCCCTTTCTCCGTGCGCTGGAGATGATATGCCGGTGCGTCAGGTGCATCTGTCAGTTCGTCTTAATTTAATCCTTTGCAATCAGTGACGTGGATCGTCTTTCCTGTTGTCGTCGGATTAATGTTGTCGACATGTCATGTGTGTCTGTGCTTCAGCGGAGGGCGGATCAAGGGTTCAATCCAAGGCCGTCGACTCCATTTGTTTTGGGGCGCCACTGAGTTAGTCATTAATATGGTCTCAGTGAGGTAGCTTTGTAGTGAGGTATTTGTTCAGACAAGGTCGCGATAATTCTGCGAATTAAAATGAAGTACAAGAATTTGGGAACTAACGAGAAAAGATAGCGAAGACGTACGAAAGTGGGAGACGAGAAGGAGAAATTACTTCTCAGCTTGGAACCGTCTACCTATTATGTTCCGGTAGAAAGGTTTAGATATATTATAGACGTAATTTTCGGGGTACCTATGCCTCCGCACTATTCCACTGGGGTACCGTATACTCTTATTCAACTCAGAATAAACAATACCTATTAAAGTTAGCTTTGCTTTGCAGTTATTAATACATCTTAAAATTAGAACTACAAAAATGGCTTGTCTCCATTAACACAAGAGGAATATTTTGCGTTCAACTGATCTGCTTTTTAGGCCTGACTAGTAGTGGCTCAAGTATCTCTGACTCCGAGTCTCGTCATTCCTTCCATGTGGGCGGGAGGGGGGGTGGTAGCACAGAAATCTTGTCTTCGTTAAAACAGTTTGCTACAGTCCAGGCTCGGTATGTTTCATAATCTGTCACCCCTTTATTTCAGATGAATATTTAACGCCATTCTGTTAAAAACTACCGCATTATAGCTGGCTGCCTTGGTTGTATCTATACCACAACCATCAGCTGGAAAGTCTCAACTTCTGAAAGTCTTAGAAGTCGGCGACTTCTGGCTTGGGTGTCGGTGCATGAAACAGAGTCTGACAGACCTGCCTGGATAGACGAGATGATCAATGAGGAGGATGGATTGGTAATAGCCAGTAGGCTAATAATAATAATAAATGGATGGAGGAATGAAATATTATCATTATTCTAAAGATATCTGGCACTCTCCAGTCTCCTTTGCTGAGTCAGAACGCTCCTACGGAACATTGACCAGAGGTGAAACGTTCTAAGATCAACAATGATTCAGAAGCGGCTTACTAGTTTGATGATACGATCAATTAAATTGCACCTAGCATAGACATCGCAATCGTAATCGTATATTTCAAAAGCGCTAACTAAAGGTAAGCTCAGGGCACCGGCTTATTCACGAGCGCTGCGTCGTATCAGAGCGGTTGTTCAGAGATCGATGTCCAGTGGAGGTCAGAGTCCGGTTGCCAGATGACCACAGAGAGGAGGCAGAGCTGCTGCTAAGGCGGGTTTCGTTGAGAGAGGAAATGTTCGAAGGCGGATGATCGGATGGATTAAGATAGGAATTCTTGAAGACATAGTTCGAAAATTCGTGACTTTCGGTTTTAAAATTCGTAAAAATTCGCGAATTTTTTTGTCTATTTTAAAATTCGTAAAAATTCGTAAAAATTCGTTGGGCCATTGTTGGGCCTTTTTACATTGACAGTGGCGTTTTGCAAAAACAGCGTAAGCAGCAACAACAAATGTGACGACGTCATGATTTGTTGTGTTAAGCTTCTGCTTAGAATTTAATGTTTAATTTAATTTAATATAAAAGTTTATTACGAAACGAGTTAATTTAGTTAAAATCCAATTTCTTAAAGATGAAAGAACATGGACCGGAGTGGAAGTATGTAGTAGGCCTAATCTTGGGGGAGAAGTTAAGAGTTTTCCCAAATAGTAGTGTTGTTTTTGTGACAAGGAATTTGTTGGTTGTTCTGCCCGAATTCTGGAGCATTTGCATGGCGAAAATACAGAAACCATGCAGAGTCGAGTGGGACCAGTGGCTCTTCCTGACTCAGAATCAGAGGACGATGAAGTAGAAGACGTTGCAAACCCTTTTTAACCATGTTTGGTTGCAAGCTGTGTTAGTTACTGACTGGTCACACTGGAGCTGGGGCACTGGTGGTTTTTCGTTCTGCTGACTGACACGCGCAAATTCACAATCACACACTATGATAGAAATCGAAGCTCAAGACTCCAAGTAGAACAGTAACTGAATATCAGTACTATATATATTGTGTCACTAGTTTTTTACGGCTGATTGATTGATTGCCTATGACACTGGCATTCACTTGTTTTAAAAGTTGAAAAGTAAAGAAATAGTAAAATTCGTTGTCATGGCAAAGAATTCTATTTTTTTTATTATTTCACGAATTTTAACGAATTTTAAAACTGCACTTTTAAAATTCGTAAAAATTCGTGAATTTTTTAAATTCTTAAAATTCGTAAAATGCGAATTCTCGAACTATGCTTGAAGATATGTATAGGAGCCTGAGGTACATGACGGTGGGTGAGTGGCGGTATTGGTTGGTGAGTGGCGGTTTTGGTGGAGGAAGTAGCAATGCACTTGGCGTCAGTCGAAAGTGGCGCTGCTAAGAGAAACAGAGATAGAAACCCCGCAGTAGGAAACTAGTCCAGTGGTCGAAATCCGGAAGAGGAGGGAAATAGCCCACGGGGGAAGAGAGGTGGTACGCAATGAAACAGAAACAGGCCACGGGGAAAGAGGGGGTGATGCGTCACGGGGGAAGAGGGGTGATGCGTAATGAAACAGATAGGTTTTTAACAGCGATGATAAAAAAAAGCGAGAACATAACAGAACACACTGAAAAGCGCAAGCATCCGACAAACCAACATTGAGTTAATAAGTAATGGTAAGAAGAAAATATAACAAGTATGTTTAGACGTCTGTGCTAGAGCAATAGCCTTCCGTTGCATATATATGTATGTGTGTGTATATATATATATATATATACATATATTGACCTATATATATATATTGACCTATATATATCTATATATAGGTCAAGGGTTCACTCTGTTCAAAGTCTCAAACAACCTTTAATTAAACACAATTGTTTGGATCAGTGAGAAGGTCACGTGTTCGGGGCTTTTCAGAATTCCATAGAAATGCCCGGTTACATTATACAACGTTAGATAACGTTTCAGTACAGCTGCAACACCTGATAAAAATTTAATCGCGGCCTACAATCATGTTATCATTATACAGGTATTCACATAACATGCATTGCACTGTATTGTTTTGTAATGTACTGCATAGCGATATATGATGATGAGTTCTATCCGAGGGCAGATCCATTGACTTTATGCCACCCGGGGATGAGATGAGTGAAGTGGTTTCCTGTGGCCTTCCTCACAGACAATTATTATTGTGGGTGAGCAACTTGTCCAAGTTCGCTACGCAGTGGCTTGAGTTAGATTCGAACCTGCGACCCTCCGGTTACAAGGCACATAACATATCGCAACACGACCGCGTCCCCTGCTTCTATCTTATGAAACACTGTTATATCGCCGTTTGGGTTTAACCGTATTTAAAGTATACTATAATACCTGTTAAATGATCACGTGATGTAGGCAGTAATGTGTTATAATTATATCTGCATTTAAATAGCGCAAAACTGCTTCTAAAGACACGCGACTGTACATGGAAGTCTCTTACCTTTCCTCCTAGAGACGAAGGATCGTTTAAATCTGGAATCGATGTTCAGTCTCCGTCTAATTCCCACTCAGTCTCAGAGTCCTGTGCATGACGCTTCCGCATCCGCGATGGACAACAAGCAGCAGCCGAGGAGTGCTTGGCCGCAGCAGCAGCAGCAGTTGCATCGGCTGCCGGCGCACAGACGACAAGATAATGCGACGAACATGGGTGCCCGTTGGTCATTTATATGGACAGCTGACCGCAAATGACCGTGTTGGGGGAGGCGCCGGCGATTCTGTGGCAAGCCGTGACTGACCGTTTTAAACTAACAGGTTGTCGCTGACATCTGTGACACGTGTTTCCTCCTTCCTCTCCTCCTCGTCTCATCATTCTTCCCTCCTCTTCTTCCTCACTCTGGCCTTTGAACTCCGTAGTCCTCCTCTTCCTCTCCTTTCTCCTGTAATCAACACGATATAATAACGCATGACATAGTTTTAATGTAGTTATAGGTTAGGCGACAAAAGAGCATTTTGATAAAATTTTGATTCTTCTTCTTCTTCCTCCTCCTCTTCCTCTTCCTTCTCCTCCTCCTCCTCCTCCTCCTTCTCCTCTCATGTGACGCAAAATAGCTTACGAACTTCATTTACAATTAACAAAGAGCAACTCGAAAATGAATTAAACTTGTTTGTAATAGGCCTACCAATGTAACTTATTCAGTCATAGTAATCCTGTGGGATGCATTCAGTGGAAACTTTTCTCTGTAGTAATCATTGACAAGCCGAGAGCTCGCCCTTTCCTGCCTCTTCGATATCGTTGGCCTACTGTTGGAATGGCCTCCAAGAGATCTCAATAATGAATATTGGCATCCTTCTTAACGCTGGATGGCTTTAAAGAATTTCAACACAGAAAGATGATGACTATCTATTTTCTCCTAAACTGCGGTTTACGTAACAGGCCTATACGTTCTCCAAAATAGTTGTTGACTGTTATGCGAAGCTGATATTTCATTCAGCTGCAAACACCAGCTCGTCAAATTTTTCGTAGACTTCTTGCGTCGGCAAGAAAGCCAGGATACATAATGACTTTTGGGATGCGACGAACATCTTCATTGTCAATGTATGCAGAAGTCATATTTCTTCAAGCGACTGCGTGAAACGAAAGGAGCAGTCTTGACTTGCGCCGGTGGAAAACCCATGCTCCTATTTTTGACTCAAAGTCACCAACACCTACAGTGTATTGTTGGTGAGAAACTTTTCAATATGCAAAGCAGTCGTTGGCATGAGGCCCGCGACTCAAAGAGCACGAACGCATGCACACGGATAGACAGACGCTTGAGCCTCGTATGGCGTGAATCGTAGATACCTACAGAAATAAGGAGACCAGACTGCAATGGTTCCGTTGCGCATTCAATGCTTTTAGCTGTGGCTAATAGATCGAAAATGTAGGCCTAAACACTTGCATCACAATTAATCACATTCACAATTAATATCTTGCTATAATATGCACCGTTTTCATCATTACCAATGTTGTCATGAAGCAGAAAATGCATTTCGCTGCCAGAGTACATCACAATGTGGTATTACGGCGCAGGCCGAAAACCGTCGAATAAGTTAGGGTTCTGAGTGAAAATCTTGGCACAGTTCTCGCTGATTGAAACACGAGTAGACCTAAGTGCATCGTGCGTCAGAGTTGGGACTGATGTGCTGCTTGCATGGGCGTCCGCAGGAATTTCTTTTGGGGGGGGGCAAACATTTTTTAGGGGTGGCAAAAGTTTTTGTAGGGGGAGCAAAATGACGTTTTCGCATATCGTGAACACTGAACACGTGCCAACTTTAAAAATACATAATGGTAAAGGACTTTACCTAAATAATTAAGTGTTTTCGCATTGATAATCGTGTTGTGACTGTTGTAATAATCATAATAATCACAAGATTTAATTTTTGTAAAATATTTGCAAATTCCAGAGGCAAATGTCCCCCTTACCCCTCCAGACGCCCATGGCTGCTTGTGCGCTTAGGAGGCGCATTGTTGGTGCCTCCTTCGTGAAGCATTTGCAAAATGTTGATTATGGTTGTGAGCGTTAAGTTACGCACATCCAATATTCTCAGAATCCACCTGCATTCATTGTCCATGACTTAACTGACCGTTCATATTTCTTTTCTCTGTTGCCGCGTATATATGCCGTTTTAGTTGGTCTTTATATATATGCTCAGTGGTCCTACGTCACATGCCCTTTTGTCGCGTGCTCTTTTGTCACTTGTCCTTTTGTCGCGTGATCTTTTGTTATAATACTTGATTACACGCTCTATAACTAACACTTCCTTGTTTCACACTTGCTTCTGCAATCGCACTTGTTGTTATTGTGTCCGCTTACTGAAAGTGTATGAGCATATATATATATGCAAGTATAATTTCACGTGATGCAATATCGTCATCATGACATTCATCAGTTCCTGATACCAGCCATCTGACGAGGAGGTTGAAATAAATAATCTCCATGATTTTCTGTTATTTGTCCCATCTTCTGCTTTTTCTCATGTTAAGTCCAAGTATTATTGTCTCTCCGTTTTTAATGTCTGCCCAGCTTCATCTATACATGGTCTAATAAAGTACAATACGGTCTGATGCAATTCGACATAGTACAGAACGTTATAATACTTGAAGGTAGCCTATTTCTGCAGATATCATGACGTTTCCTGCTATATGTTTTAGAGTACAACGCTTCCTAATGTATCATTGCGTGGAGCAGTGGTATTGCACGTCTTTATAAACGCGCTATTTCTCAATTATCGTCTCGCGCCAGTATTTTACTGCTGGATTCTACTTTGTTATCATAAATAATTATCATACTTATTATCAACGCTACAGATTTATTTGGAAAGCCGACATTTTAGGATCTATTGCATGCGTCGAGTTGTAAGACGAATTAGGTCGTTAATACAAGATTATTTAATAAGCGTTGAATAAACGTCAGTTACGAAAACTGACGGCAATGGTTTATTGCAAGTGCTTCTGCCTTTTCGCTCTGTGTACGGGCTTCGAATCTCGGTAAGTCATGTGAAATTGACAATTCGTTGTCGAACCTAAGGGATGGTTGTCCGGTTGCTGCGTTACTGTTGTCACAATTGCGCCTCAGCTGAAAGATCTCTCAATGCCGAGAACCGCTCCTCTCAGGACTTTGCTGAAGACCTTATTAAATAAGTGAACAGGTGTGTGTGTGTGTGTGTGTGTGTGTGTGTGTGTGTGTGTGTAGGTGTGTGTATGTGTGTTGGTGTGTGTGTGTGAGTGAATGTGTGTGTGTGTGTGTGTGTGTGTGTGTGTGTGTGTACGTCGCTTATCCTTGCCTAGAGACGGTTTAAATCTCGCACTGACCGCATGTTCAATCTCCGTGCTAAATTTAGCTCTATCACTCAGCCACAGTTGTTGACAGAAACGCATCTAGACTTGCATAGGTCTATCACATAATTAATATATAACATCGCCTCGTTGCAGGCACACGACGTCTACTGCTGAAGAAAAGCTTTATCTAAGAACAAGACATACCAACTTACCACTGTTCAGTGGTTCTAACAGAACTACAACGTTATACTGTTACTATACGGTATTATTTAAAGTTACCACAACTATCACGGTCTCTATTGCACTTACCAATGTACTCTTAGGTTATTACATCTTTATCCAAGGGGAGTGGTAATCAACTTGCGTCAGTAAGTACTAAGATATTCCAAAAGATAAAAATTGTCCGAAAACTATTGCATGTATTAATAGCTGGAGAGCTATGAATGTTACTGCAACTGCTTCTACCATGATAACAACCACCACGGCCACAACCCCACCACCGTTGCCGCCCCCCGCTGCTCCTGCTGTTGCTACTAGTACTATTATTATCATTATCGAATTAGGATACGGAGAAGTAAATGAGAAAGCATGCATGAAGACAGAATAATGCCTTGGTTGTATTCTAGTCCGGCCTTAAGGCAGACAAAGAAGGACGAGGCAGATTAAATAGACCTAATTTCTTTGTGCTGCCTTTCGCAAGACGTCAACACCTTTTCCGTGCACGAAATAGGCGGAGCGTTGAACATGATGACGTCGATCGCATAATAGATATCCCTCCGCCGTCAGACGCTTGTTTGCAACGTCCACATCCGCCGCTGACTTCGCCTTTCTTCACGTAATGACGCATTGCTCGCTGTATAATTACATGTATATACCAGCACGTAAACCTTCATGCACACACATAGACCTTGCTACATATATATACATATTAATAATTATAGTTACATAAAGGTTTGTATACATACATTGGCATATTAATGTGTGTATATATATATGCATTGGCCTACTTATATATTTAATATATAAATACATCCATATATAGGGCCTATACAAACTCATGCATATGCAAGTCATACCATAAGACGCAGATGCTTAAATCGTCACAATACATGTTGATACACTTTCCCTATAAATAGAAATAATCAAAGGGAGAAACATGAGGTACTCTAACAAAACAATCACATGAATCCTTATCGATAGAAGACATACGAAGGCATAATAGATCTATGTATGTATACACGCCTATGTCATACCATGTGTAGGTATATTTATATGTATGTATGTAATATTAAGACTGTTAAGTAAAGGCGCTTTGGTATCGAAAATAGCCTGGTTCAATCAAGAAGCAGCCTTTGGTGAAAATGGAAAGACCAAAGAAGAAGAAGCAAGTAGTGCGAGTACCTGACAGTTCATGTTAATGCGTAAATATGTATGCATGATGCTTGTATGCATATTTGTATGTATACGTGTGCATGTGTGCATATACGTATATAGGTATGCAAGCATCTATATATGTATGTTATGTATGCATGTATGTGTGTATGTGTGTATGTATGTATGTATGTATGTATGTATGTATGTATGTATGTATGTATGTATGTATGTATGTATGTATGTACGTATGTATGTATGTATGTATGTATGTATGTATGTATGTATGTATGTATGTATGTATGTATGTATGTATGTATGTATGTATGTATGTATGTATGCATGTATGTGTAGGGTTCCCGGCGGGCTGCCCATATGGAGAAGACAGCACCGAGATTGAGTGAAACAAACAGGTAGCGACAGAGATAGCATGAAACAGATAGACAGAGCCATGCATACAGTGTGAGGATTCTGACGACGCGTGAGTCTTAGGCGCTGTATAAGATTTGATCAGTCAGCGCTGTGGATATACCGCACTGACCAGGGAGTTTGTCTCTCAAACATAGTAGTCGTTCTTATACGTCTCTATTAATACCTAATCCGCGACGTGCTATACGCCGCAACTTCCAGATATCTTGGCTCTGTCACCCGACTCCTACTGATTCTTCTCTCCTCCATCCATAACCTTATTTACTGATGCCTATCATCCAATGCCATGCAAAGTTGTCGATTTTCAAATCCGTCGCCATCAAAACAACAATATCTTCCAGTCACGAAAACGGTTAAATCTGACTTCATCACACTGATCTTGAGAATAAATGCCTAGCGTTGCAACAGACATTTTATTAATTCGGTTAATATCTGCCATCAAGTTTCTCCACGCAGTGAGTCCGATGTCAGAGAAAAAACAGTCGCCAAGCCTCTTTGAAGACCTGTATAGTTAATTTTTAAATTTTTTAGGTGAGGATCGTAGCCGACATCTGTTTCTGTTGTCTGCTATCCGAATGCAGAAGTCAGAGATGAGTCGTTGAGTGCGGCATAAGATGATACAGTGCTTTATAGGTGATGAAACACAGTTTGTATACATAATCCTCTGAGGAACACGCAGCCAGTGTAGATTATCGCTCAGTAAATCGGTGACATGATCGGATGGTGTCCGGCCATAGGGGCCTGTATGAGACGAGCAGCAGAGTTAAGCACCGACTGTATCCGTTATAGCTGACAAGTCGGCAAACTCGCCAGTAGGTTGTTGAAGTATTCAACTCCAAATACTATGAAGCTCTTGACCAAGATGACGGCGGTTGAGGTGGAAATGAAGCTGCGGATGGTGTAATACGACGCTATTGGTAAAATAACTTCTTCGGGCGAGTTGACTGACATGGGTCGACATGGTCATATAGCTATCAAAATGGACTCCACAGTTATGGATGGCGTCAGCTGGGTGTACTTCTGTATCACCAAGGGCGAAGGTACTGCCGCCATATAAACTTAGACTTCGATGGGTTGAGTTTGAGACTGTTGGATGCCATCCACTCTCATTCTCTCCACCTCTAGCGTGCGAAGGAAGCTTTATATAGCGCAACTAGAAATGTATGTTTCTCTTAGGCCTAATAGTTGAAATATCACAATGAGACATAGAGAGAGAGAGAGAGAGAGAGAGAGAGAGAGAGAGACAGACAGACAGACAGACAGACAGACAGACAGACAGACAGACAGACAGACAGAGACAGACAGAGACAGAGACAGAGACAGAGACAGAGACAGAGACAGAGACAGAGACAGAGACAGAGACAGAGACAGAGACAGAGACAGAGATACAGAGATACAGAGATACAGAGAGACAGAGAGACAGAGAGACAGAGATACAGAGACAGAGACAGAGACAGAGACAGAGACAGAGACAGAGACAGAGACAGAGACAGAGACAGAGAAACAGATAGAGAGAGACAGAGACAGACAGACAGACAGACAAACAGACAGAGATTGAGAGAAGCCATACCGCGTTGCATGCAGAATTAATGACACGATTGCAGGTCGTGCTGTGTTGCTAACACTGTTATGTCCTGAAGTCCG